>QYSG01014546.1:0-24048 GCA_003988875.1 Lachnum nothofagi
ATTATATTTTAATAAAAAAYAATATTAAATTAATTTTTAYTTTTATATAAAAACYTTTTTTAATAATTTAAATTTATAAAAAAATTAATTATTAATAAAGTTAAATATTTTTAAATAATATAAATTTTAATAAAATATTTTATATAATAATAATAGTAAAAATAAAATTTATAATTTAATTTATTTATAATTTATATATATTAATTAATAATAATTAAAAAATAATTTTAATATTTATTTATTTAAATTAAAATCCATTAAYTTTTATATAAAATATTTATATTTAATTTAAAAACTATAATTATTAATAAAAAAAATAAAATAAAAAAAAAGGTCCCAAAGGATCTYCCCCTGGTATTTAATAATAAATATAAATAATTAAATATTTTATTAAAATTATAATATCAATAAAATAAAATAAAATAATTTATAATAATAATTTATAATAATAATAAATAATAAAACATTAATAAAAAATCTATATTATATTAATTCTTATTTTTATATAAAATCTTTTTTAATATTAATTGTTTTTTTAATATTAATTGTTTTTTATTAATTTAATTAATAAAATAATAAATTTACAAAAACCAATAAAAGTTTTTAATTAAATTTCTAAATTTAATTATTTTATAAATTATATATATTAAATTTTAAAATTATAATTAAATTATAATTATTAAACTATTAAATTAAATAAAAAAAGGGGTTTTAAAGGATTTACCTTTAATATATAAATTTAAATTTAAATAAAAAACAATATTAAATTTATTTTTATTTTTATATAAAAACTTTTTTTAATAATTAATAAAAATAAAACTTTTGCAAATATAAAATATAATATTAATTTTATATATTAATTTTTAAAATAATATATAAAATCTTATAGAATTCTATTAATTTTCAAATTAAATTATTATATATTAAAAATAAATTTTTTATAATATATAATAAAATAATATTACTTTTAAATAATAATTTAAAATAATAAAGTTTTTTATTAAATTTATAAATTATGTTGCAATCCTATTGGCTTGTAGTGCTCATCTAGGGTAGAGCGGGTGCTTAGTTATTAATTGGGTATATAAATCCTTTATACAATAGTTAACTAAATCCTTAATATATAATAATAATATGTTTTTCTTTAAAAGCCTTAATTGCCATTATAATAGATTATAAGCCCAGTTTGCGCCAATAATTTAAAAAAGCATTTTATATTTTTATTTATTTAATTTATTTTTATTATTTTTAATATTATAAGGTATATAAAGTCTTAAGTATTGCGGTTATAGCGGCGGTTATTTTTAAAATTAGTAATTAATAATATAATTATTAAGTAAAATGTATTTTTTATATAACTAATAATAATAAACCTTTAAACAAAAGTAAAGATATTATGGAACTAAAAAAAAAACTATTTTAAAAATTAGAATAGCTATTTAAAGACAATATTAAAGCAAAGAACGACAACAAAAGCCATGTTTTTAGTATTATATTAAAGTTATTAATACCTACATTATTAGGAAAATTTCTACTACTTAAGCCTATAATAGCTTCATTATTAGTTATATATATAGGCTGTATTGGAAAGTCATTGTCAACTTTTGCCGTAATTTATATATTTTCTAAACCAATTTAATCAAAATTGAATTTAAAACACATATCAAAAAACGTGTTAATTTATATTAAAAACCTTAACTTATATAAAAATGCATCGGAATCCTTTTACAACGGCAATAGGTCGTAATTAAATATTATAATATTAAATTTAATGTTAATAAACTTTTTGCAATTGCCTAAAAATCAAAAATACAAGAAAACAAATAATTTCTTAATATTTAAACTAAAATTCAAAAACTTAACCAAATCAAACAATTTATTAAAATAGCTAAACCTTTAAATAAAATTTAAGATACCTAAAGAAATAAACGAATAAAATAATAAAGTTAACAAAAATAAACTTTTAAAATAAATAAAATAAAAGATCATAGATTTAAAAACAAAACTATTAATTATTTATAATTTAAAAAAAAACTATGAGTAATATTATATAAGCAAAAGATTTGTTTGGCAAATATAGGAAACTTTTAATATTTAATATAAAAACTTTAAAATTATTTTTAAATATAATGCCATTATTATTTTTAATTAAATTAAATATAAAAATTATAAATCCTTAAAATAATTTATAATTAACTTTTGCAAAAGTATATTAAAACTCATTGATTTTAAAATTAAACTATATAAAAAATAATATTTAATTATATTTATTATAGTGTTATTATAAGCTTAGTTAATCTAAATAAATTAATAATAGTTTTTAGCTAAAAACAAAAATACCTAATTTAATCTAAATATTTTAATTACAAATATTATTAATAAAGTATATAATAAAAAAAAGGCTTTTGATAAAAGTAATTCCATAATATATAAAAATAAGCCTCCATTAAATAAAAACGGCAAAAAAAATAATAATAATAAGGGAAAAGTTGGCTTTAGTAAAAAATATCCAAATTACTAGTAACCCAATTTAAAACATTTAAAGAAAAAATGTTCTTAAATAAACTTAAAGGTTTAAATTAAGTTTAAAAAAGCTATTGGAAAGAAGTACATTCTATATTTTAAATTTATAAAAAAAAAAAATAGCAAAAATAATTAATCATTATTTAAAAAAAATAAAAAAAAGCTGAAAAAAAATAATAACAATATAAAAAAGATTTTACTATAAATAAATAACTTGCTATTAGCAAATTTTTCTATTAGCGCAACAAATGCACCATTAAACGGTAATAAATTGATTTATAACAGTTTAGTATTTATATCCTATTAAAAAAAATAAAATAATTTTACTAATTTATTTATTAAATTTAAGATTATTAAATTAAATTTAATTATAAAAATATTAATATTAATATTCGTATTTTTTTTTATTTAACATAAAAAATTCTTTCTTAATTTAAAAATATTTTGTTATATTTACAATAATTTTTTAAAATTTATAAATTATAAAAAAAATAAAAACCTTATTTTCTTAAATATGGTTAATGGCCAGGCTTATCCTTATAATATTAGTACAATAAAGCTTAAATTAAAGTTTCGCAATAGTATAATAAAGAAACTGGCTTTGAACAATGTACTATATATATCACAATGCCTTATTAACCTATTCTTTATTTAGTAATTACAAAAAACAAAAGAATTTCTTAAAAAAGATTATATTTATTTCCCTTCTAATAATGAAAACAATATACATAAATTCTATATTTTTAATAAAAGCTTATTTATAATCAAAAAAAAACCAATAGTAATAACTGCTTTATATCTGTTCCCTGTAATTTATTTATTACTAATGATAAAAAAAAAAACTAATATTAAACTGGTCCATTATTACTTTAGTTACTTTAGTTTAATAAATGTATATAAAATATTAAAAATAATTATTAAAATAAAATTTAATAATAAAAAGTAAATTACAAAGAAAACTAAATTTTATAACTTCTATAAATAAGGTTATCTTATTTATAAATAAAGTAAAGTATTTTAGCGGCGTGAAAAGCGTAGGGATACATACATACATATTAATATATTTAAAATAAAGCCTAAAAGTTTTAAACAAAACGAATATAATGTGTTATATATTGATAACGCTATGCGCGTGCGTAAACTATATATTATAAAAAATAAAAAAAATACTAAAAATACTATTTTAAAGTTTAATAAGTATATCAAAGTTTAATAAAAATACCTAAATAGAATTAAACAATAGTATTTTAATGAAAACAAAGAATATAGTTTAAACAATATAATTAATATAGTAGAAAACTTAAAATAATTTATAAAACTATTAATGTCATATAATTTTTATTAGGATAAAATTTTAGAATAAATTATTTAAATTATTATAAATAAAATTTAAACCACTATACTTAATTAAGTAATATTTTCCTTTTTATAGAATAAAATTATATAAATAATAATATATATTATTAATTAAATAATAATATTAACCTTAAATGGTATTATATTAATTTAAACTTTTTAAAATTAGATTAATTCTAAAAAAACACTTTACATACTAAACATATTGAATATTCGCATTCTAGGTTGTAAAGTATTCGTTTTTATTAAAAAAAAACAATGCATTACTACTAAAAAAATTAAGAAACAAGCCAAAATTAATATTCTAATTAACTATAAAAACTATAACATTTAGTAATACTATTTACCTAATAGGCTAGGGCCGCCAATATTAATTAATAAAATAATAAAATTTTTATATATATATTTTAATAAAGGGATAAAAGCTATAAAGCCATTCCTTGACGTAGATTAACAACTTCCCATATGCAAGTTAGATAATTCTATTGAAAACAAGAAATAAGAAAAAAGTTCTAACAAAAGAATTTACTTCAATAATTCTAGCAATAAAAAAAAATACGTATATAATTAAAATAAAAAACTTAATTAATTACTATAAAACTTTTTTAAAATATTAATAAATAAAAATTTTTAATATAAATTTTTAATAATTTAAAATATTAAAAATAAATATTTTTCTAATAATTAAAACATTAATAAAAATGTAAAAATCTTAAGTAAAAACAAAGATTTACTTAAAAATAAACTAGAAATTATTATATTTAAAAGAAGCCATAGTCATTTAAAAGGTTTAATTAATTAATAATTTATTGTATTTCTTTTTGAATAATAATACATAACTCAAATTAAAACTAAAAAATTTAGATAAAATATTTTTTTTTTTATTATAATTAAAATTTAAAATATTCGTAATTTAAATATTTAATAACCATATATACTAAAACCAAAATAAATAAAAATTCCGAAATAATAAAAGAAACCTTGGTAGGTCTAAACGCGCACGTTTGGAAAGCCGCTATCCTGGCAGAGTATTGATTTTTGCTAAAATATAAAACCTAAATGCTTATAAAGCGTAATTTAATTCCTTTTAATGTAAAAGTAATTCTAGGCAAATTAATATTTAAAACAAAAACTAATAAAAACGGTAATATTTTAAAAACAAAAGTATAATAAGTCGTCAAGGGGTTCCATTAGCAAAAAGGTATTGACTATAATTAAACCTTTGTTAAAATTATTAAAAAAAATATATAAAAAATCATATTAATATTTACTATAATAAAAAACTAGGAAATTAATTAAATAAATATATTAATAATATTTTTTAATTTTATTATTAACGGTAATATTTATGTTAATTATTTATTATAATAGAAGAAAAATGGAATTACTTTTATATATAACAATGTTTACAAACTAAATAAAATTTTATATAACTTAAAATAATTACTTCGCTTTTGGCAATAGTATATATAAAACATAATAAAATCGCTGGATTTTATATCTTTAAATGGCGATAATTGCGTTTATTTGAACCAAAAAACTAAAATAGTGGTCGTTATTTATATCAATGATTTCTTTATTATAAGCCCTAATAAATCAAAAATTAATATATTAAAAATCGATTTTTATAAATAGTTTAACGTTAACAATATAGGACTTACGTTTTATTTTATAGGGGTGCGAATTATTCACAATTAAAAAAAAAAAACTATTGTTTTTTACTAAAATACATTTATTTACAAGATTTTAAAAAAATTCAATATAAAAAATTGTTAAAAAATAAATACGCTAATAAAGGCAAATATAAAAATTTAATTAATTCCTAATATTAAAACTGCTTTAAATAAGAAAATAATAAAATATTAGAATATAATTAAATCTATGAATTACATTTTAACTTATATAAAACTTAATATTACTTTTTCAATAAGAATGCTATTATACTTTTTAAATAATTTTTTATTAATATATATAAATAAAATATAATGTATAATTATATATTTATTAGGAATAATTATATTAGTTATTATATTAAAAAAAAAGAATAAAATTGATATGCTTTTAATAGGTTTTATAAACGCGGATTAAAGTAAAGACAAGTATATTAAATGCTTAATTAAAACATGATTGTTTCTATTTGCAAAAGCAGTATTCTGCTAATTATTAAAGAAATAGAACGTTATTATTACATTAAACTTAAAATTAGAATATTATTCCTTAAAAAAAAAAAATTATTAAATAATATAAATTCGCAAAATTTTTTTATAACTAAAATACGAATTTAAAAACGCATAAAATGTAAAAATCTAATATAATAATACAAAAACTTTTTTATTAGTAAAAAATCTTAAAAATTATAAGCGGTTAAAGTATATTAATATACATTACTATTAAATTTATAAAACCATAAATTATAGGCTTATTAATTTTTATTATATACATTTTGCAAATAACTTTACAAATAATCTAACAAAACCTTTACTTAAACTAAAATTCAAAAAATTTATTTAAAATATTAAGCTTATAAAGTGTAATTTTTAAATTATTAATAAAAATTTTTCATAATTTTAAAAATTAAAGTTATTAAAATAAAATTAAATTAACATTTATACTAAAAAATATATTACAATTTTATTGGTTTGTAATATTTATTTAAAATAAAACAAATATTTAATCATTAATTAGACATATAAATCCTTTGTATAATAACTAGTTAGATCCTTAACACACAATAATAATATGTTTTTCCCTAAAAGCCTCAATTGCCATTGCAACAAATTATATATAATAATTTTTAATTATAATAATAATTATTTTATTTTATTTTATAATAAAATAATAAAATTTACAAAATCTATAATAAATTATTATTTATAAAAACCCTTAATTTATAAAAACCCTTTATAAGCCCTATGCAATGGCCCCCGGAGGGCCAGCGGAGCGTTTTTTATTTTAATAATAATAATAATATTATTATTAAATATTAAATAAAAAAAATAAAAAAACCCTATGCTAAGCTTGCCGTTACCCCCGCGTAACGGCATATATTATAGTTTATAATAATTAAAATTTTTAAAAATAAAGATTATATATATTAGCATAATCTTAAATTATTTTTTTATATTTTTATATAGATATATATTTGATATAATTATGAAAATATCAATAAATCAAAATCTATTAAACTAATAAAACCAAAAATAAACATATTCCAAAATTAATATACTAGGATATATATAGAAATTACTAATATAAAACAGGATTCTGTTATTAAAAATCGATTTAAAACTATTATTACGGAATTTTCGCCGAAGTTCGAGAATCTCAAGCTGCTAGCTCGCAAGCTTCGAACTGCTCTTTTCCCAATCAGAGATGGGGATATTTTCACGGGCACATTCCACAACCATAATATAATGTACGATGGGATAATAGATGCATTTAGCAAAGCGATAGACCGTTTGGGAGAGGAGGAACAGGCAATTGCATAGGCGAGGCGAAGACTGGGGAGTTAGGATTGTGAGGCGTATTGTTGGGAGTTTTTTCTTTTCTTTTTGCTACAAAAAGTGTGGGAAAAGTTGTACGATATAATGATACTAGGGATACCAATAAACGCGCGATTTATTATATAATACATCAATTGTTTCCTATAAAGACAATATGCCTCATGTCTGCTTTCGATGACAACCTCTCCATTTCTTTTGTGGTATTCCACCTATGCATCTGATACCCCATCCTCCTTACCTTGAACGCCGCTTCCTCGGCCGTACCTGTTCCCGTGTCCGTCATTAGCGCCTACGCTTTGAGACTCTGAAGAATGTTCACATTTATCTTCTATCCTTTAGGCGCTGACACTGGCTTTAGTTAGACCGTGGGGAGATTGTGCCGGTGCTGGTGGAGATTCCGTTTGCGGAGGTGTGTGAGGGGTTGAAGAGGGTGGAGCGGAGTGAGGTGAAGGGAAGGCTGTTTACTAGGCCGACTAAAAGAATGTACCTTGATGATTCTAAAATTGTTCTAGGCCTGACCTTGAACATGTGTGAAGAAACATCCTCATTTGTGAGTCTCCAACTTCTCAGAATCAATCAAACAACGCCTCAGATAGGCGTTGTTTTGCCTCTTCCGGATCCCAATCAACCAATATCCTTTCCTTCTTGTCCTCCATTTTCCACTCCACAAAGGGCTCCATGGCTGCTCTTTCCTTCTCACTTAACAAATTGACCCTCGTCCTCCATAGGTCATCCTTGGGAACATCCTCCTCTCGGATTCCAAAAAACTTCTCATCCAAATACTTCCAAAATACTGTGTCAAACGCCCAGCTGTTTTTCGCAGCATAATTGAGCCAGAATCGGCCAGTCTCCCAACTTTCACGCATGTGCGTGGACAAGAAGAATGGCAACGTTTCAGAGCCAATATCTTTTTCAGCTTTCTCCATAGCCGACAACCAAGTCTGCAGCCGTATGTCATAGATCTTGGTCCAGTCATCCATGTCCGGTTTCCACGACTCTGGCACTTCGAGAAGCAACCACCACGGGCAATCAAGCATGAATTGTGTAGGTCCAGCATAAGTAAGCTCCCAGTCTATAACTGCGACTATGTCGTCAGAGTCATCAACGAGGATATTGCCAGGTCTGAAGTCATCGGCCCAAAGCCTGAACGATCCCAGATTACTCGGTGCCCGGGAAAGTTGAGAAGACCAGCTTTTAGACTGGGCTGACCAGCCATCATCAGCAAATCCAAAGCTTAAGAGTCGATGATCTTTCGCTAACCGGCGAAAGAGTTGTCGTGCCACATACTTATTTCGGCAATCATCCTCGGTGGTCACAAGGTCATTGTGTTGAAAAATAAGCTGTGCCATATGCATCTCTGCTAAAGCAACATACCACTCATCTGTCGTATTATATGTCTTGTTCTCTGGCGGAAGTACAGCACGGGGAATATTTGCGAGTTGTAGCATGTCGTTCATATTCTTGGAGAGAGGGCGTCCCGTTACGGAGAAAGTATTGCTATCGTTCTCAGACAACGACCCAATGCGATCGAATGAGAGCCGAGAGATCTGCAATAGGCACCGTGCCGCTTTCCCGTAGAAATTTGAGAGCACGGTCTCTGAGATGTTTGGGTCCAGGACAGAAGTTACGTCGGGGTCGGGGTTGGGCATTTTGATTCGGTTAACCATTAATCCACTATTTTCCACGTGTTGAAGGATCATGAAAGGACCAAGATCAGACTTTTCGCCGTAGTAGAATACCTTGGGAACTGGGATCTGGGTGTGTTGTTCGACATATCTTGCTGTGGCACCTTCTTGAAGAGTCTTCTCAATTGGAAACTGAACCCAATCGGGGCAAGGTAGCCGAACATAGACATCGGAAGCCATTCCCTCAACTTGGACCTTGTATAAGATGTTGTATCCACCGATGATCAAAGGTGGCCTGAATGTTGCTTTCCCCCCGAATTTCTGCCCCGCAAGGGAAGCTGCAAGTTCGCAGGTGTCCCTCCTTCGAAGCCGTTTCTGTGATATTTCCCATGCTTCATCGTTTTTGTCCCACGCCAAGTTATCTAGCTGTGCTCTAGCGTCGCCCATTGTGACTTCGGTCCTGCCAAGTGGTTCCGTGGTGATGAGATGAGATGGGACAAAGTGAACCCTGATCGAACGAAGTTGATGGTCCAGAAACGTCTTTGTGTCCAACTATGTGTATTGAGATCACACTCAAGACAGGAGGTCCAAGTCTTGGCCCTGTTTGGCTGTTATGCATTGTTGTTGGTGTTACGTGACCTTTGAGACGTTTCGGGCTTGAACGGGTCCGTGCGACGCGCCCAATTCGCGCGCGGCAATGACGACCAAGTACGTTCGGCGAATGTTTTCTGTTTTTCCACCGTGATGTTGGTGTTGGTAGGCGCAAGTCACAACAGAATGTATAAACTGTGTTTTTCTGGGAATCTACCTTCAAGGGAAAGTATTGGCCACTGGTGGTTCAGCTGCACGGGCGTGCTACCTTTTCGACGCTAAAAAATGCTGGGGCGCTTCAGCGAGCGAATGTTACGCCTCACGCTGAAGTTTCTCTTCGGATCATTGACCCAAGGAACACTGGTATTGCGAGGGCATAACCTCCAAACAGATGCGGAGACCCAAAGGGAACGTACGGCCCAAACACCAGCCGACTGAGGAGCCTGACTCTGTAAAAAGGTAGCGCCGGCCTCCCAGGCTCTCTCACACGCGAGGTCACCAACAACGGCCAAGATAAGGCTCTGCTATGAGTCATTCTCCCAATTGGTGACAAGCTGACATCTCAGGTGTAATGTGGGCGGCTAAGAGATTCGAAATGTTGGTGATAGCTTTCTGGCAGCGACAGTAGGCAACCGTGGAGATTGTGGTAGGCACGCCGAAGAGAAAAACGACTATAAAGACTGGACTCTTTCCTCCATGTCTTGTTCAAATCCATCAAAGCATTCACATCCTACTTCGACTTGCATCCCGTTGAAAACACAATTAGTCTCCAACTCGGGCCTGCTCCAAATTGCAAAACCTTCCCAACCTCCACTCCACTCCAACTGTTTCCTCCACTTCCGATTATTCTTGCCTCTGAAAAGGTAACTCAACCCGCAAAAATCATTGCTCGTTCCCGCTGACATTCCCTTGAAAAGGTGCCTCGATTGACAATGTCGTCGAAGAACAATGAAAGAGATAGTGACAATAGTCTCACACAGGGCTTCGCCCAGGAAGATGCCCAGGAAGCAATGGTAGCAGCTGGCAATGCCAGCAAGAGAAGACGCGATGAAGCGAGAGAGCAAAGAGAGAGAGAGGCAGAAGAGCAGAGGAAGGCGGACACGATCGAGGCAAGCCTCAATGCTGGCAACGATAGCAGAAAGAAGCGCAATAAGTGATCAAAGATTCGCGGCACCGTTCTAGGTAGACTCCCAATGGGTGCAAGTTTGCTTGGATCTGTCGGGGTTGGCTGTCAGAGAAGTGCATTGCTGGCATGGACACTTGTATAGGGACGGTGATGGATTGTTAGTCTTTGGACTGTAACGCTCGCTTTTGGAATTAGTTGCCACGCTCGTTAGATGTAAACCCTATGAATGTCTTAGCTTGACTATCCTACATCAAGCTTTCATTCCCAAACAGAAGTTGCTCTTGATATACGACATAGTGATGATCCGTGGGACGACCTCCTGGACGACTTGTCTGAGAACCCAGCTCCCAAGCAAGGCGTCTTGGGTTAATGGTAGTGTGGAACCCGGTCGGGCATATTCGACAATAAGAAGTCTCGTGAGGTCAAGAAGCACGACACGCTCGACGAGTCTGGGGGTCGGCACAAACAGTACCCCACTTTCGTCTTCTAGACAGAAAATACAAAGAAAGGATGGCTTTGTTGATAGGAGTGTGAAGAGGTCGAAATCGAGCGACAGCCGGCCAGGTGTTACAAACTTCAAGATCACTGCGGACAATAAAAACGAGACAGATAGAAGCGACCTTCACAGCATTCAAGAAGCCGAACCCGACAGCCTGGCGGGCCGTGAGAGTGAGACATTCGGCAACCGGATTCACTGCTGCTTAGTGGTCTCTCCAGCTAGCCGACCACTCGGCTCATATCACTCAGTGAGAGAGCTTTTAGTGTCATTTATGTTTATGCAATGGTGGGTTTCACTCTGATCTCTGTGTGCGTGTCTTGGTGCCTCCGCTTCTCTCCCCGTTTCCCCGACTCGGGCTCCCCGCCCGGTGCCGGGCTGGATGAAGCAAAGGGACTGGGCCATCGAGAGCTTTGTGAAGTACGGCGGTGCTTATCGTGGATTGGAGTCGCTGACTGCTTGAGATGGACCTCGGACTGTGCTTGGCTTAAGGGATGGGGAGGAGACGCTATTTGAAACGTGTTCCGTTAGCGACATGTTCCTCAACTTCTTCTAAACTAGGATTCTTTTTATTTAGCTACTTACTTTTAAGCTCAGAGAGTATTGTAGAGCTGAGCGAGATCTTTAATTGATCTTTAGTGATTTAGCTGCGGGATTTATTAGGTATTCGAAATTGTTTTTGCCTTTGCTGCAGCTGTCATAGCGCATGCCGTGAACTTGAATGCCATTCTTTTCTACCGGTGGGACTAAGTCTTGAGAAGGTCGTTCGCAAGGCGGCCGTAGCATTGAAATTCGCATGTTTTCTTCGTTGACCCAAGAATCTGACCTGTTTGGATGCCCCCCCCYCCCCCCCCCCCTCTTACGATTCGGTATTGGGTTGTCCCTGTCTGGCGTGTAGCAAGTGGCCGGGTGCGTATCCCACGCAGACGAAAACGGTGCTCGTTGGGGATCTGGGGTTGTGCGGCTGGCAGAGCCTCGGTGGCTTCCTTATCTTCAGGGTCATCCGCATCAACGCAAACGACCATGTCCAGCTGATGACCTTCCGCCTACAGCCGGCTACCCGAGCTCTTCCTTCTGTGCTGCAAGCTCCTGCTGCTCCTGCATTGCTATGCCTCCTGTTTCCACCACCTTAGTCTTCCGCCGCTTCCACTCCTCAATACCTTGAACTATGCCATATCAAAAAACATCTTACAGCTTTTTTGGTCTGCTATAGCCATATGACTAACTAGTGTTAATTACGTAAATTTCACGTAAGGAACTTTTGTTTTTAAAAATCTTGCGATATATTATATTATTAAAAGCCTTTTTTTTTATTTCTTTAGTTATATTTCTATATATTATTAAATTTAAAAAAAATTAAATTAAATATAATTTTTATTTATTGCTTTAAGTATATAAAAAAAAAAAGCTAAAAAACCGGCAAATAATTTATTTTATAATAAATTAAAAACCAAAATTTCTAATAAATATATTTTAAAAAATTTTAATATTTATTAAAAGCTTATTATTTATAGAAAAAAACAAAATAAAATATTTTATTATTTTTATTTTTTATTTTTATTTAATTAATTTAATTAATTTTAAAATATTTTCAATATTTATTTTTAAAAAAAATAAATTCCAGATATTTTCTTTTTTTTTTAATTTATTTAAAAAAATTAAAAATTAGTTTTATTATATTATAATTTTTATAAATAATAAAAATAAAGATTTAATTATTTATAAATTTAATATTAATAAACTATTTTTAATTTAATGTAATATAAGTTATTTATATAAATTTATATTAATTAATATTATTAAAAAATATTTGTAGATTTATAAACTTAAAGGCATAAATAAACTTTAGCGGCTTATTTAAAAAATAATTATTAATAATTTATTTAAATATAGTTTTATTATTATATAAATTAAAAACAAAAATAATTGAAATATGGTACTGGCCAAACTTTAATAATTTAAATATATTAATAATAAAAAATAATATAATATATTAAAAATATATATTTTATATTAAATTTTTGATTGATTTTAAAACTTTTTTTTTAAAAAGTTTTTAAATAAGTTTTAATTAAATTAAATTTATATAATAAATTTCAAAAAATCTAAAAATCTAAAAATCTAAAAATTATATTAAATATAAAAAACATATAAAATATGAAAAACATATAAAATATTAATTATAAAAATAATTTTTACTTTTATAATAATAATAAGTTTAGCGAAAATAAATTTAATATAAATTAAAATAATATTTTATTTTTAAATATATAATTAATTTAATTTTTAAAAGTCTAATTGAAATTCTTTTAATTAAAAATCTTTTAATTAAAAAATATTATTTAAATATACAAATTTTCTATTTTTTAATAATTTACTAAAAAAAAAAGTTCAAAAACTATAAAAAATAATAAAAAAATAATTTAATTTTAAATTTTTGTTATATTAAATAATAATGAAATTTTTATATAATTTATTTTTTTAATATTATTTAAATTATTTTTAATTTATATTATAAAAAATAGTTTAGATTTACTTAAAAAATACAAAAACTATTTAATAAAAAAAAATTAATAATTTAGTAATATATAATTTTTAATATAATTATTAATATTATTTAAATTTTAAATAATTTTAAAATATTAATATTAATATATTATTTAATATTAATATTAAATATAAAATTATTATAATAATTTTAAATAATATTAAAAAATTTAAAGTTAATTTTATAATATTAAAAAATTTAAAGTTAATTTTAAAGCTTACTAAATTAATAATATTTAAAATAATTTGTTTATTTTATAGAATTTAATATTTTATTTAAAGTTTTAATTTAAGTTTACTAGTAAATACCGCCGTAAAATAAAAAATAATAATAAATATATTCCAATAAATAATATAAATTATAATTTTTTTTTTTTTAAATTTTTAGTTTTTTTTTTATTTATTTTTTTATATATATTTTTTTTAATATTTAAATAAAAAAACTTTTAAAATTTATATATAATTTTTTCTAATATTTTTAAATAATTAAAATTTATTGTTTTTTTTAATTAATATAATATTTAAATTTATATTTGGTTTTTTTTAATAATTTAAATAATTAAAATTTATTTTTAAAAATTTATATTATATATAAATTATATTTTTATTTAATTATAATTAATATAAATAATAAAAATATTTAAATTATTTAAAATTAATATTAATTTATAAAAAATATTTTATATAAATATTTTAAAATTAAATTTATATATATAATATTAGTAAAATTTATATAATTAATATAATTAAATAAATTTTTTATAATTTTAAGAAAGTATTTTTAAAGTAATATAATTTATAATAAAATATTTTAAAGTTATTACAAATAATCTCCAAAAAAAAAATTATATTATAATATTAAATAAAAAAAAATTAAATTAAAAAAAAATTAAATTAAAAAAAAATTAAATTAAAAAAAAATTAATTTAACATTAAAATTTATATTAAATTTTTATATAGTTATTTTTTATTTTATTAAAAAAAAATTTATAATTTTATTTTATAAAAAATTAAATATTAAATATTTATTATTTTTTTTTAATAGCAAAGTTTTAGAAGTTTTTTTTTATAAAAGCGTTTATAATTAATTTATTATTTTTAATTTTTTTTTTTTTAATTTATATATATACAAATTTGATTTTATTAATTTTTTTTATGTCGTTATATTAGTGCATAAAATTATTAGTTTATTTACCGTTTAAATAATTTATTTTAATTTTAAATAAATAATATTATAATTTTATAGATTTAATATAAATTTATACAAAAGTTACATATTTGGCTATATAATATTTTATATTAATTGCATTTTATTACTTAGTTATTTATATAATGTTTATATAAATTATTATAAGTTAAAACGTAGGTTTTTTTATTTATTTTATTATTATAATTACTTTATTAATAACTGTGTTTCTTTATTTATTTTTATTTTTAATAAAATTTATTATAATATTAATATAAAAATTCGAAAAATAAAACATAAAATCAAAAATTAAGGTTTTTATATTTACTATATTTAATATATTTTTAATATATTTTTTTTTATATAAAATTAAATTAAATATTTTTTATAATATTTTATTAATATTATATATTATATATATTTAAATTTATTATGTTTATTTTTTTTAATTGTTTTTTAATTATTTATGTAATAAAACTTTTATTTTTTAATTTTTTAATTTTTATAATATATTAATATTTATTAATATAATAAAAAGAATTTAAGTTTAAATATATATTCTATAAATAAGATTTTTATAATTTAAATTAAATACTAGGCAAACTATATATTATTTATTTAAATATTTTGCAATATTAATGTTTTTTTTATTTATATTATATTTTACTTTTATAACCTAAATAATTAAAATTTTATTTTATTTTTTATTTTGTAACTTATAAAATTTTTATAAAATAAGGGACTATATTGGCTATATAGGTCAATAATTCCAACACATAGTTTTTTAAATTATTATTATTTTTATAATATTATTATCAAAATAACGGCTTATAATCTTTTAAAAAAATATAATTAAATACTATTTAAATAAAATTAACACTAAAAATTTCAAAATTTCAAAATTTTAATATAAATTTTTAAATTTTTATTTTAAATATAAATATAAAAAATATAAATAAAATAATTTAAATAAATTACAATAAACAAAAAAACTTTACTATAGTTTATAAACTAAAACAAATTATTAAATATTTTTTAAATTAATATATTATTATTATTAAAAATAGCATATATAAACTATTAATATATTTAAAAATTTTATTAAATATTAAACAATATTTCTTTAAATATTAAATTTGGCATTTTTTTTTATTAATTTACTTAAAAAAATATAATTTTTAATAAATTAAAAATAACAAATAAAATATATAAAAATAGTTTATATTTATAAAAATATAAATTTTAAATAAAATTAAAATAATTATTTATTTAAATATATATTTTTTTTTATTAATTTAAAAAGTACTTTTTTAAAAAAGTTATAATAACTAAAATAAATATTTTATTAGGAAATATAATTATTAATAATTATTAATAATAATAATAATAATATATTATTATAAAATATATAAAACATTAGTTAGCATTTAAAATAACAATTTAAAATAAATTATTTAATTACTTATAACTATTAATATTTTATAGTAGTAATATTATTAAAAAATTAATATTTATAAGTATTTAATTTTTTAAAATTTTAGAATTTTAGTTAATTATTAGCTAATATTATATTTTTTATATTTTTTATATTAAATTATATTATATTTTTAGTAATATATTATTAAATAAAGGTTATAAGTTTATAATAATTATTTAATAGTTTTAGTATTAATTAATACTTATGCAACTATAAAATAAAAAAACTTTTCTATTATATTTTATATATATAACTTATTTTATTAAAGTTTTTGTTATTAATTTATTTTATTAAAGTTTTTGTTATTAATTTATTTTAATATAAAACTTTTGCAAAAAAAAATATTAATATAATTCTTTAGAATTCTTTAATAATTCATAAATTTAATAATTATAAAATATATATTTTATAATATATATTAGTTTATAATAGTAAATATTTAATAATAGTAAAATTCTAATACTAAATAAAAAAAAGTATTTATCTACAAATAATATATTTTATATATTTATATAATAAAAATATTTATATTTTAAATATTAATAATTTTAGAATATTTATTAAATTGTATTAAAAAACCCCCAAAAAAAATTAAAAAAATTTTTATTAAAAATTTTATTAAAAATTATTAAATATTTTTATTTTTTATATAAAAATTAATATTAATAATAATTTATAAAAACTAAAGAAATTTAGTTATAGCCTATAGTAAATAAAATTAATTTTAATATTAAAAAAAAATTGCTTTATAAAATATTTTTTTATTTATAATATTAAAATATTTTTTATATAATTATTTAATAGGATTATTTTAAAAAGCTAATATTTATAATATATTATAAAATATTTAAAAATATTTAATTATATTTATATAATATTTATAAATTAATAAAAAAAAAACGAAAAAAAAAAGAATTTAAAATTTAAATAAAAGTTTATAACGAATTTTATTCTTAGTTTATAAAACCAAAAATACCAAAAATACCAAAAATATTTTTATATTATTATATTAATTTAATAAACTTTTTAAATTAAATATAAAAACTAAAACTAAAAACTAAAAAAAAAACCTTTATTAAAAAATTATTATATAATATAAAAGATTAGATTTTTTATTTATTTTAATAATAATAATAAATTAAAGTTAAAATTAATAATCAATGAAAATAACTAAAAAACTATTAATAATATAAACAAATTATAATATAAAAAAAATTAAATAGTAATATATTATATATCTAAAATTTTAAAATTAATTTTTAAAAATAAAACTATTGATTTTTTTAAAATTATTATAATTAAATTTAAAAATTAATATTAAATTTAAAAAATAATTTAATTATAAATAATACAAAAATCAAAAATAACTCAATTATATAAAAAATCTATTAAAAAAAAACTATATAATAATATTTATATTTAATATTACTATATTTTAAATTAATTTTAATTTATTAATAATAATATTAAAAATATTTATTAAAATAAAATTTATTTATAAATTTATTTTAATTAATATTATAAAAACTATGAATAATACTAATACTTTTTTAAAAAAATAATATAATTACAAATAAAAGTTTATAGAAAATAAAAACGATTTACTCTAATAAATAAAAGTTTTTATACCTAATTCCAATTTATTTATAATAATTATAATAAAGATTTTAAATAAAGATTTATTTTGGTGGAAATAAAGTTAATAGTAGTTTTAAATACTAAAAATTTTTTTTAGTAATAATTAAAAAATTAGGAACTAGAAAATAGTTAGAAATTTCGTTGTTAGTATAATAAAATATAAAATGCATAAATAATAATATAATAATTTTTAAAATTTACTAGGAAATTATTAATATTATTATTAATATTTTTAAAATATTTAAATAATAATTATATATTTTTAAGTTTAATAAATAAATTTTTATAATAATTTAAAAATAACATGTGCCGTCACGCGGGGGTAACGGCAAGCCCAGCACAGGGTTTTATTTTTTAATTTAATTTATATTATTATTATTAATAAAAGACGCTCCGCTGGCCCTCCGGGGGCCACTGCGTGGGGCTTCTAAAGGGTTTTTATTAATTAATTAAATTTATATATTAAATTATTATAAAATCAATTATAATATAATATATAATAAATTGATTTTAATTATAGATTTTAATTTAAATATAAATATTATAAATTTAAATATAAATTTAATTAAAAGCTTAATTATTAATATTATTAAAAATTATATATTTTTATATAAATATAAAAACTATAATATTTTTTTAATTTTTATCAAAAATAGAATATATATATATATATTAAATTAAATGGTTTTATTTTATTAATTTATATTTAAATACTAGGGGGAGACCCCTTTGGACCCCCCCTTTTTATTTTAATATTTTAATAATAATTATAGTTTTTAAATTAAATTAAAAATATTTTTTAATTATTATCAAAACTATTATTATAAAAAAATTTAAAAAATAAATAAAAAATGATTATTAATATTTTGAAAATTAGATTTATAAATTAAATTAAAAACTTTGTTTTTAATATTCTTATTATATAAAATATTCTATTAGTTTTTAAAATTAAAGATTTTATTAATAAAAAATTAATATTAAAAAAGGTTTTATATAAAAAAAACTAATTTAATATTGTTTTTTATTAATGTTTTATTATATATTAAATATATTATTATAACTATTTTTATATAATTTATTTTATTTTATTAATAATTTAAATTCAAAATTAATAAAATTTTATAAAATTCTAATTATTATTATTTAAAATTTATTAATAATTATAGTCTTTAAATTAACTACAAATATTTTATATAGAAATAAGTAAATTTTAATTTAAATAAATATTATATATTATATTTAAATTTTTATTTTATTTTATTAATAATTAATTTTTTTAATAAATTTAAATTAATATAAAAAAGGCTTTTATATAATAATAAAAACTAATTTAATATCAATTTTATATAAAATATTTTGTTTTATATTATTAATATTATAATTTTAATTAAAAAATTAATTAATTATTATTTTATTTACTAGGAAAAGACTTCCTTAAAGCCCTTTTTATTATTATTATTATTTATATATTAATTTATTAAAATTAAATTAAATTAAATTAAATATTGAAATTAATATTATAAAACAAATAAATATAAAATTAATATAAAATAAAAATTATTATTTTATTAATTTTTTATTAATTTTTTAAAAACTTTATTATTAATAAATTATATATTAAATTTCTATTAAAAATATAATATAATATATATATATTATTATTATTATTAAAATTAAAATTAAATACCAGGGAAAACCTTCTGGAACCCTTCATTTATTTAATAATTTAATAAAAAAAATATTTTATTTATTTTTATATAAAATTTATTTATAATTATAATTTTTAAATTAAATTAAAATATTTTATATAAGAATTTATATATTTTAATTTAAATAAATATAAAATTTATTTTTTATTTTTTATTAAATCTATTATTATAAAAAAATAATTAATATATATAATTTATCGAATTTTTAATATTAAAAAAATATTTTATATAAAAACAAAAGTTAATATCATAATATTTTTTATTAATGTTTTATTATATATTATATAAAAAGTTTAATTATTTATATGTATTATTAAAAACTAAGTGGAGACCTTTTAGAATCTTTTTATTTATTTTATTTATTTAATAATTTAATAATTTAATAATTTAGTAAAATTTTAATTATTTTAAATTTAAATTTAATTAAAATATTTTAAAAATTAATATATATAATTTATAAATTTATTGAAAATCCTTATTTTTAATATTAATATTATATAAAGTATTATTTATATTATTTATAATTATTATAAATACTTTTAATAAAAAGTTTGATTATTTATATTTATTATTATTAAATACCAGGGGGAGACCCCCTGGGACCTTCTTTTTTATTATTATTATTTATATAATATAATTAAATATTATATTTTATTTAGTTTTAAAACTATAATAAAAACAAATATAATATTAAAATCATTATTATATTAATATTATATAATAAAAATTTAATAAAAATAAGAATTATTTTAAAGAAAATTATAATATTAATTTTTTATTAGTTTTTATAATTTAATATATATAAATTATAGAATTATTTAAAATTTTAAAAATTTAATTAAAAACTTTATTATTATATTTTGCAAATATATATATATATATATATATTAAATTTATTATTATTATTTATTTTATTTACTTTATTTACTTTATTTATTTTATTTACTTTATTTACTTTATTTACTTTATGGAAATCCCTTAGGACCTTTTATTATTATTATTATTATTATAATTTATTAGTTTATATGGATTATAATGGCTATAGTGGCTATAGTAGCTAAATAATGCAGTAGTGCAATGGTACAGTAATACAGTGGTGCAGTAGCGCAGTGGCATAGTGGCTAAAGTAGCACATGCGGACCAAAGCCATATACATATACACAAAGCATATAATATAGCATATATAAGCTAAAATATATATAGCCATTATATTCGAATCCTATTAAAAAACTTTAAAAAGTTTTATTATATATAATATTAAAATTATAATAAAAATAAAAATAGTATTTAAATATATTAATTTAATGTTATAAATAAATATTTTTTTTATAAAATATATTAATTATAGTTAAATATAGTATAGCAAAAGTTTCAAAATTAAAATTAAAAAAAAAAGTTTTTTAATAAATAACAATAGAATTGATTACTGGTTCGCTTAATAAAAAAAGCAAAATACTTTTTTATGACTTTCTATAAGATTATGTAATACAATTGACAATAAGTCTCTCCAATGCCCGCTGCGCTGGGCAATTATTAAAATTATAAATTAAAAAATAAAGTTTAATTAAGCAAATTTTTTCTAAAAAACCAAAGTTTTTATATAGGCTAATTAAAATTATTATATTTTATTTAATTAGGTTTTGATTTTTTTATTATTATATATTTTTAATATATGCGCTTATTATAATACTTATATTGCTTCTATTTTTTGCTAATTTATTATAATAGTATTAGTATATTTTTAACTTTTAATATTATAATATACACAAACGAAAAAAATATATAAATTAAATATATTTATAATTTTAATTAAAAGTTTTTAAATAATATAAAAACTATAATTTTTAAATAATTTATTATTATATAATTAATTATTTAAATTATAAATTTGTTTTTTTATTTTATTATATAGGGTTTTAAGTTATTTTGCTATATTAGCAATTTTATTTTATTATATTATAATTTTTATATTATTTTATATAATAAAAAAAATATATAATTTTATAATTTTAAAATAAAGTTTTTAAATAAAATAATAATAATAATTTTTAATTTATTGGTTATTATATTATTATAAATTAAATAAAATAAGTTTTAATTTGGTTTAGCCTATATAATGTAATATATTATTTATATTTATTTTTTTAATTTAATTTATTTATATTATATAAATAAAAATAAAAAGCTATTTTTAGAAATTTGTTTTTTTTTATATTATTTATTTATTAAGTTTAATAATTCAATATTATATAATTATTATTACATAATAAATATTTTTTTTTTAATTATATTATATAATATATATATATTTGCTTAGTTTTTTACTTATTTTAAATTATAAGTTTTAGTTTTTATTACTATATGTTTTATTTTATTGTATATTATAATATAATTGGCTTATATAACACTTATATTTCAAATATATAATATTTTTATATTAGTTTTTTTTTGGTATATTAATTTATATATAATATTAATAAAAAATTACTAGTAGTTTAGTTTTATATAAAGCCTAATTACTTTGCAAATGCTTCAAATTATATAATTATACTAATCCTAAATTTTAAATTTTGTAAAATAAATATTTTAAATATAATTATTATAATATAATATAATTAATATTTTTTATAATTTTTAAAAGTTTTTTATATTTTAATAAATTATTATAATTTAATTTAATATATAATATATTAAAAAAATAATATAATAAACAATAAATTTATTGTTTTAATTAGGTATATATTTTTTTGGGTAAAAACAATTTAAATATATATTAAATTATATATTTTTTTAAATTTTAAAATTTATTATTATTTATTTTATAAATTTTAAATATTAATATATAAATAATAAAATTTTAAATTTTATAAATTTTAAAAATAAATATAAATATAAATAATAAATTAAATAATTATTTTTTATAATTTTATATTTATATAATTTATATTTTTATATTTGAAAATTTATTAGTATAAATAGTTATATTTTTTATAATAGTTTTATTAAAGTTTTTAATATTTTTAATATTATATATTAATAATTAACTAATAATTTTTTTAATAATATATAATTTTATATTTATTATATATATTTTTTATTAAAATAATATAAATATATTTTTAATTAAATTAAATTTAAATTAATAATAATATTATAAAAAACAAAATCATTAAATATATTAAAAGTTTTTTATTTTATTTTTTAATAATTTTATTTAAATAATAAATTAGTTTATAAAATTTAAATATATATAAATAAGGAAAAAAATACTAATATAAATAATTCGGGAATATATTTAAATTATTAATAGGGGTTTTTACAAAAAAAAATTATTATATAAATTAAAGGCCTTAAAAAAAAGCTTTAATATTAAAAACTATAATTTTATAGTTTTATTTTATTAGTTATTTATATTATTTATAGGAATAAATTTTTGTAAATATAAATTTTTTATTAAAAATAATTTTCCAAATTAAAAATTAAAAATTTGTTTTTGTGGTATTATAATACTTTTAATTTAAAAAAATAATTTAAATATATATTATAAATAATTTATATTATGATTTATTTTTTATTTAAAATATATATAATTAATATTATATTATTTATGTTTTTTTTAGTAAATAATAGTTTTTAGTTATATTATAGTTTTTAATATTATTTTCAATAGTTTTTTGTTTATATTAAACTATTTTTATATTTAGTTAATATATAAATTTAACATGTGCCGTCACGCGGGGTAACGGCAAGCCCAGCACAGTGATTTTTTAGTTTTTATTAATAATATTTTTATTAATATTATTAATAAAAGACACTCCGCTGGCCCTCCGGGGGTTACTGCATGGGGCTTATAAAGGGTTTTTATAAATTAATTATTTAATATAGTTTTTTTTATATAAATAATAATAATAATTATTATTTTTAAAAATATTATATATAATTTATAAAATTAAATATAAATTATATTATTAAATAGTTTTATATATTATGAAAAATATTAATTAATTATATTAATTTAATAAAAAATTTAGTTATATTTATATTTACATTTAAATATTAAAAAAGGATTTTTATTTATTTATTTTTAATATATAATTATTTAACATGTGCCGTTACGCGGGGGTAACGGCAAGCCCAGCACAGGGATTTTATTATTATTATTATTATTACTATTATTATTATTAATAAAAGACGCTCCGCTGGCCCTCCGGGGGCCACTGCGTGGGGCTTATAAAGGGTTTTTATAAATTAAAGGTTTTTATAAATTAAAG
>QYSG01014557.1:0-102324 GCA_003988875.1 Lachnum nothofagi
AAAAAAAAAAAAAAAAAAAAAAAAATATAATAAAAAAATTAAATAAATAAAAAAAAAAAAAAAAAAAAAAAAAACTAAAATATATTACTTATAAAATTTTATTAAAAAACTATAGTTTATTTAATAAAAAAATACCATAGGAATTAATACTTTTAAGAATTAATATTTATAAATATTACTATTAATACCAAAATAAAAAAAAATTCCTAAAAAAAAAAAATTAGCAAAAATTAGCCTTTAAACTAAAAAATAAAAATTTAGCTTTGGTTAACCGCAAAAAACAAAGCTTATTTATAGTTTTTTAAAACTAAAGTATTAATAATATTTTTATATTTTTATAATTATTTTTATATAAATTTCTATTAATTTATAATTATTATATTTAAAAACTATTATTAATAATATATTTAATTTTTTGATTTTATATATTATATTTTGAAATTTAAAAAATAAAAAATAAAAAATATTAAAAAATTAATATTATATAATAAAAAGTTATAATTTTTTATAAAAACTATTAATAATATGAGTTTAAATAAGCATATAATTAACAGTAAATAATAACTTATAATATACTTAAACTTTTAAATTTAAATTTTTAATTAAAATTAATATAATTAAAATTTATAAAATAATATATAAATTTAAAAATAAAAAAACTATAAATAATTTTTAAAATAAAAATGATTTATAAATTATATAGAAAATTTACTAAAAAAATAATATAATAATATTATATATATTTAAATAAATTAAATAGTAAATATAACTTATTATTTTTATTAAATTTTAAATTTTGTTTTTAAAATCAAATCAATCTATTAATAATAATATTAAAATATTTATTAAAATAAATTTTATTTATAAAGAAACTTTAAATTTTTTATTAAAACTATAAATAATATTAATAATTCCAAAAAAATAATAATAAAGTTAAAAAGGAAAAACTCAAAAAAAAATAACAAATTTATTTAATAAATAATAATTTCTAAAAACAATTTCGATTTATCAATAATAATAATAATAAAAACTTAAAATATAATTTTTTTTAATAAAAATAAAATTTATAATAAATTAAAATACTAAAAAAAATTTAAAAATAAAATAAAGAAATTAATAAAAGTTATAAAATAATAAACTTTGTTATTAATAAAAAAAATATTAAATAAATAAATAACAATAATATTAAAACTAATTTAAATATTATAAAAATTATTTTTAATAATTTAAAAATAAAAAAAAAATAAATAACCTTATATAAATAAATTTTTTTTTAAAAATATTATAAAAAAATAATAATATTATTAAAATTAAAAATTAAAAAATTACAAAATAACTAAAAATAATTTTTATAAAAACTAGTATTTATATATAAATAATATTAATTTTATAAAAATAATAAATTTAAAATTATTTTAGAATTATTTTAAATTTTTGGATAAAATTACATTTAAAAACAAATACTTAGTTTAAAAAAAAAACAAATATAATAAAATAAATTAATTTATATATAATTAAAGTATATAATTACTTTAGTTTTATATAAATTATAAATAATTATATTTTTTTAATAATATAAATAAAATTATATTTAATATTTAGTTTTTTAATTAAGTTTTAAATAATACTATTTATATACTAGATCCTATTAGGAGATTACTTTTTTTTTTGGCCTTGCACAATATAAAATAAATAATAAATAAAAATATTTTTATAAAAAATAATATAATAATAAATCTAATTATTATAAATAAAATATAAAAATAATTATTTAAATTTTTATAATTTATTATTTTAATAATTTTTTAATTTATATTTTATAATATTATATAATTTTTATATAAAGTAAAAAATATATTAAAAAATGGTTTAAAATATTAAAATATTTTGTATATCTTATAAAAATTCTACCGATGTTTCAAAAATTACTATGTAACTAATATTAAAATTAATTAAAATATTATTTAATTATATTTTCTATTGTAAATACTAATTTTTATTATTATATTTATTATATTATATTTATATAAAATTATTAAAATTAGGGATATTTACATTAAATATTAAACTTTATTTTTCTTATTTTTTTATTTTTATTTTATTTTATTTTATTATAATAATTTTATATTTGTAATATTTTTTATTATTATAATAGTTATAATAATACAAATAACCTTTTTTTTTGTTTATTAAATTTTTCTAAAATTAAATTTATCAAAATTAAAATATATTAGCCTATTTTTTAAACTAATAAAAATACAATTTGAAAATATATATTAAATTACGGAAAATTTTATAAATTAATATTTAATAACAATAAAATAAAATATAACTTTAAATAAAAATAATTTATGTTTTTCTTATATTTAGCTTAAATTTTTTTAAAAAAGGAATATTATTATTATATAATATATATTTTATATTTATAATTTTTATATTTATTTTAATTTATTTTAATTATATTATTTGGTATTTAATTTTTTATTATTATAATAAAATTATAATAAATTATAAAATTAAAATTAAAAATTTATTAAATTAAAAATACTATATATTTGATAATTTAAATATTAAATATTTACAAATATTTCAAATAAACAAATTTATTTAATAATAATAAATAAATAAAAATCTAAATTCTTTGTATTATTTCCTGATTATTTTTATTAATTATTAATTATAAATTTTAAAATATATATATATTTATAATTAAATTTAAAAAACTAAAATATTAAAAATAAAAACAAATTTTAAACTTTATTTATAATAATTAAAATTTGTTATTAAATTATACTATATTTTTAATAATTTTTAATAATTTTTAATTGTTAATAATATTATTTTTATTAATTAAATTAAATACTAATAATTATATTATTCTATTAGTATAAACTTTTATTTTCTAATAAAAATACTTTTTAAATTAATGCAAAAATACTTTTTTTAACTTAAATAAAGCCAGTAATTAAAAAAACAATTTAATAATAAACTTATTAATATTTTAATTTAATTTAATAGAAAATTTTAATTATAAAAAATCTTTAAAATATAAACTAAATATATTTTTTTCTGTAATTGTTTTAATTATAAAAATTTTAATATAATAAAATTTGTAAATAAAATATAAAACAATATTAAAATTTTGTTTTTATTATAAATATTAAATATTATTAATAGTTAAATTATAAAAACATTTTATAAATATTATAATCTTTAATATTAAAATTAAGTTATATTTAATAGTTTTGCGAAAAAATTTTAAAAAAAATACTAAAAAAGCAATTATTATTAAATTAAATTTATTAAAAATAATATATTTTAAATAATAATAAATTAAAAAATTAAAAAATTAAATAAATTATTAATTTTAGAAATATAGATTTTTTTATTTATATATTTATATTATTTATTATTTATTAGTTAATAATACTTTTAATATTTTTTATATAAATTATAAATAATAAATTTATTAATAAATTTATAAATATTATATTTTTTTTATATTAAAAATAATAAAACTATTTTTTTATAATTTATATATATATAATTTTTTTTTAAAAATAATATAAATATAATAATTATAGTACTTTAAATTATATTTATCGAAAATATTATAATAAACCAAAAATATATAAAAAAAACGCAATAAATATAAAACAAAATTATTAATAAAAACAAAATTTCTATAAATAATTTTAAAAATAAGAATTATAATACATAAATTAATATTTAATATAATTTATATAAAAAAAATTACTAATTTGAAAAAAAAACTAATATAGGAATTATTATAGAAGTTATTGCAAAAAACAATGGAATTAATGTAAAAATTAATATAGAAAAATTATGATTTTTTTACTGCAAATCTTAAAAAAAAAAAATAAACAAAATAATTTTTAATTATACTAATATAATATATATAATTTTAATTGTTTAATAATAATAATAATAATAAAAAGCCTTAATTCTAATTTATTAAATTATTTCCAAAGCTTTCGCCGGAAAAAAAAAATAATATACTAAAAAGCAATTAAATAAAATAATAATTTAAAAAACGGTAAATAAGAAGGTATAGCAAACAATAACAAAAAACAAAAAAATATTAATTATTATAATTTATAAAAAATATTTTTTAGTAATATAAATTTAAATATTATATATATTAATAAGTAATATTAATACTAAATTAACCAAAAAAATTTTATATATTTAGCATTAAATTATTATATTCCAATATATAAGTTTTGATTGTTTATTAATTATTACTATTATCCATAAATTTAAAGATAATTTATAATTTATATAAATTAAAAAATATAAATTAAAAATGAATATATAATTTTAATAAAAAAAAGCAAAGCTATAAGCCATAAATTTATAAAAACTATAAAATACAAAAAATTTAAATATTAAAATATAATATAAAATAACAAATTTGTTTTTTATTATTGTTAATATAAATATAAATATAAAAATATATTTTAATATTTTACATATTAATAATTATAAAAAAATAAAAAGCAAAAAAACAAATAAATTTTTGCTAAAAGTAAATACTAATAAAATGAAAAACATTAAAAAAAATTATATTTTAACTTAATGAAAAAGCAATTTAATTAATACTAATAATAATAATAATAATAATAATAATAATAATAATAATAATAATAATAATAATAATAATAATAATAATAATAATAATAATAATAATAATAATNNNNAATAATAATAATAATAATAATAATAATAATAATAATAATAATAATAATAATAATAATAATAATAATAATAATAATAATAATAATAATAATAATAGTAGTAATAATAATAATTCCCAATTTTCAATATTTTCTTAATTATAACAATAAGCTTATAGCCAAATAACTTTTTTTCCAATTGCTTTATATATAAGATAAATATTTAAATTATTATTATTATTTTTAGTGTTTTTAATTGCAATTAAATTACTTAAATAAAAATATTTAAAGTATAGTAAATCAAAAAAATAATAATATTTAATATAATAATAAATTAAATATATTTTTATAGTAATTATAATAAAATTCTATTATTAAATTTATTAAATAATTAAATATTAATAACGCAAAATTTAATAAATTAAAATAAAAAATAAATTAAAATATTATAATATAAAAAAAAGTAAATTAAAATAAGTGGATTAAGATATTTGCCGAATATTATATCGCATCGATGAGATGTTCGCTCATTAGACTGCTCCACGGCACACAGATCAATAGCAAGCTATGAAGTCCGCCTTTGACGATATATGAAGTATTCCAGAAGTATGGCAAAAGGCTTCGCAGACGATTAATCATAGAAAACAACCTGACAAAGATTTTGCTTACCCTGTTATTTTCAGCTCAATTAATGGTTCCTATGCCGCCTGTTATGCCTGCGGACGGATGATATTTAAATGATGCTGACATTACGGGAAATTTGGTAATAAAAATGAGCTGAACAGTAGTATGCACAATAATGATGATATACTGTAACCCTCTATTCTTTATCCCGAAAGACGTGCTAATTGTAAAGATGGTGAGAGAAGGGTTCCCGCCAATCTCCAGATCACTTCCTGTCCTTCTTCAAGGGCCAGAGTATGATGATATTTCAGTGGAACCAAAGCCAAAGGACATTTCAACATTTGAAAAACCTTCTCTCTCTTATGTTTGGCTTCACAGCCTGTGGACAAAATAATTCCAGCAAAATGGGCAGGAATCTGCTGGCTGTTAGTAGCGAGTCGTCGGCGCCAGTCCAGATATCAAAATCCCTAAGCGACAACTCAGGACCTCCTAACGTACCAAATCAAATAACCTTCTCTCAAATCCAAGAAGGCCAAGCTCAGGTAAGTTACCGTTACTTTGTTGGAACTTAACTTACACCAGAGGATAGGTAATTGGCATGTGCAGAATGATTTGTCGAGGAAAAGTCGACCAAGAACGCTAGATCCTCTACCAAGGCTCAGTTGGACGGATTGGCGCGCGGGAGATCTTTTGCGAGTTGTGAGTGGATCTTTACCTGAAGATGATGCATCTCCTGTAGTTAATTCGTCGTCTGATGGGGCAACGCGGTCGATGGTCGGTAAAATCCTTAGAGAATTTGTTGAAGATGCACTTCTTCAGGCTGATGATCTCGAAGAAATTGAATTCTGGACAACACAATTTGCTGTTGATAGCGATCTGCTCCGGAAAACAATAGATTTCAATCTGTTCAAAGTTAATCCACCTGCCTGGGAGACGCTTGCACACCTCTCGGGAGAGGAATGTAAGATCGAAGATGTTCGAAAACTTTACCTTGAGGGACAGAGCAATATTAGGATACTGGGATTATCTCTCCTAGCCTGAGAGATTGAGGATTATCGAGTGTCTCTAGCACTGTGGAGAATATGGGTCTAGCTCGATTACGGATAGACCTGGTGACTATTAAAGGGAAATCTTCGAGCCTAGCTACTTCCGAATACAGCGACGTCAGGTCCGTAGTTCGAGGAGTCGGGCTCCGTGTTTGAACATGAGAGAATAACGAGAAGTGGCCGTCTCATGGGGTTAAGGTTATTGGGGATTTCTTTTTTCGAGTGTTTCATTGGGACGTTGAGTTCTCGCAATACTATCCCGCGCCATTCAAGTTCTCAAGCCTCTATCTGATATCGAAAGGCTTTGAGGTCGCGCTGCGGCCAGTTTATGCCGCTCGACTAGTCTCGGTGGAGAGGTCTCCATGTTGTGGTCACGGAGGAAGAGAAGCGTAGTCTATTATGAAGGGATCTGCTCTCATCCCAGAGAGAGTGTAGGGGCATCAGATCTGCGGTACGACTTGTAAGCCCGAGAGTCGATGTTGATGTTCTTCTTGAATGGGCATTTCAGGCGATTTGCGGTTCGGAGATGGAGGTACTAGGAACGTCGAAGACCTCCTGATGACCAAGTCAGCTCTGCTGTTGCAAAAAGATGAAGAGATTCAGCTCGAAGTTGCAGACATACCGAGTCTGATCTTAACGCTAAGCTAGCAGTAAGCGTGACGATGATAGAATTCCTAGTCGTCTTCAGAGCGAGCACCGTTAGACAGCCAAGAATCGAACGACCTGAGGGTGTAGTGTGATTGAAACTCAGCGAGACCCCAATCTACTTCTGTGGCGGCTATATAATAATGTTTGTATATGGAGGAGTAATTATTATAGAAAGGGGAAAAGAGACTCTTAGATTAAGATTGGCGAGACCCTCCTAACCTAATAAGGAGTTGTCCAAACTGCAAGCATACGTTGTCCACCGTTGAGTCTGCAGTATCCCGCACCACCCAGAGGATTAAGGGCCCGTCCAAGATCGTGGGGGAACGCCCCAAGGTCGCGTTGCGGCTAAGTGATCGTGTCGCTTGACTGGTTTTTGTTGGGGGTTCCGTGCGGTGGCAGACGAGGTAAATAATGAGGAGATGAGAGCCCCTCGTGTCATCCGTTGTGCCATTTCCGATTCTCAATCTCACTGCTATCTGTATTCGATCTTGACGAGACTGGCATAGAACCTCTACTTTTTATCGTCACCGTCATTGATACCGCTCCTAATCGCAACCTTAGTGATTGTATACCTTTCGTATAGTGGACTTAAATACTTGGCCGGATGCTGGTGGAAATGCTGGTAGATCCCCTGATGGAAATGATGGCGGAGAAAGTCAGTGGTAAACAGGGGATTTTGCAAATACTTTAAGCAACTTGTTATCCGTGAAGCTGATTACAACAAGAAATTAAGGATCGAACTCCTATAAATACTCTAACGAATCTAAATATGGGTTTTCCAAGTATTTTGAATCTTTTGCTTGTGGCAAACTCCAAATATATTTGGTTTTCCAAGTTTTCCAAGTTTACATTGATATATTTTGGTTTTCCTGACTTCCTGACTTGGATTACTACGTCAAATCTATTCGCTGTAATTTAAAATACGGTTATTAACTCGATCCGCACTATTATAAATATAAATAACTTGATCCGCACTATTTTATAAATAATGACTTAATCCGCACCTTTTTTTTTATTAGTTTAAATATAATATATATATAAAAATAAAAAACTTTTAAATTTATTAAAATATTAAATAAAATATTAAAATATAATAATATAATAAATATATTAAAAATAAAACGTTGCATAGATAAAAATAAGGTTATTTATAGATGCTGACTAAGCATAACATATAACCATGCGCCAAAACTCCAATATATTAAAGATTATTATAAATAAATCAAAAATTTAAATATTAATATTAATAAATAAAAGCTTATTATTACAAAATATATTATAATGGGGTAAATTAATTTATATATAATTAAATATATAATATATTTAAATTTTATATAAACTGCAAATAGCTTTATTTTTTTAATAATATAAATAAAATTATATTTAATATTTAGTTTTTTATTTGGATTTTAAATAAAACTATTTATATACCAAATTTTATTAAAGGATTACTTTTTTTTTTAGCTTTATATAATATATATAAATTTAAATATTAAATTTCAAAATATAAATTAATTATTAATTATTATTAAAATAATAATAAAAATAAAACTATTCCTAAGTTTTGGGAATGGCAAATGGGATTACTAAGCAGATTTTCAATTTTAAAATTAAAAATATTATATATTATTTTTTCTAAAAAAATAAAATAAAACTATTCTGAAAAAAAAGTATAGATTTAGTTATTTTTAATAAAACAATGCGGATTTAGTTATTAAAATTTAAAATAATGCGGATCGAGTCAATAACCGTTTAAAATACTATTGTACCCAATACTCCAACGGCGCCGACGATTCCTGTAACCCATATACTGGTGTCTAATTCAAGTGTATTTGCAGCACCTACAAATGTCCCATTACCTCCACCAACCCCGCCGACTTGCACATATGAAGTCGTTGCGGAATGACTAGGGTCCACGGTAAACCCACCTATACTGGCAATGATCGCACCAAGATTCGGTTCTCGTTTCGTGGTCCCATCGACAACCATGTCGATACTCCCAGTCACACGCCCTAGAAAGGCGCTCAACGCTTCGGTCGTCTCACTTGCCACAACAACGTCGCTGATGCCGGTGTATTCTATTGCAAAGGCGTTCAATGCTTTTGTTTTGCCATCAATGACAACACTCGGAGAATCATTTGGGCCAATTGTCATGCTAAAAGCCCGAGTGGTTCCGCTATCAATGAGGCTAGCAGCACCAGTCAGCTCCGCCAATGCTACATTCAAAGTCTCAGTCTGTCCATCAGCAATCACAGTTGTTGGTAGAGCTGGGTCTGAGCTAAAGAGCGGAGTTAGACTTCCTATCACTATACTTGACCCACCGGGCTGAAGACTTATAGGTGTCCCCGAAACGGTAATTGCGGGCCCCCCGGGCGTTAGAGTCTGTGATCCAATAAGATAAGATGGAAATTTAACGCCAGCAATGGACTGTGTACTGCTTTCTCCAACCACAAGATATGCGCCGTCTGATGCCAATGAAAAAGCTGTGCTGGTGTATGATACTACTCCACCAGGCGTCAGAGTCTGTGTCCCAATGGCGAAGGCCGAAGCAGAATCAGCAGTAGTTGTTGATCCACCGACTGTTATTTTCGGGGGGACCTTCGACATGGCTGGGATAATCGTCTTGCTTCGGTGCGCATAATCGGGATCAAAAGCAGGAATTGTGACGGCAGCCGGTCTTTGCGACGAAGCAAAGGGATTGAACACGCTCTTAGGTGCCTGTGGATCAATGACTAGGCTGTTGACTAGCGAACCGGCAGAGGCTTCGACTGGAGGATTGATCAGAGTATTGTCTGGATCTTTGTCTGGACCGCCAGCCAGAGAATTGGCCTCAGTGCTGCTTGGGTTGTTGATGGGAATGTCGACGACAGTGTCAGCTGGTCGTTCAGCTGGGAGGTCGACGGAGGCGTCACTAGACTGCGGCTGTATATTTTGAGCAGTGGCCGCCGGTGCATCACTCAACCGCAGACTTTGGGCATCTGGCACGGCAGCTGTGGGATTTCTTTGGGAAGCGGAGAGGTCGCTTTGTGCTGGATAAATGGAGGATTGAGGTGGCGGACTATTTTGAGGGGATTGGACAGGCCAATTGCCTATTGCAGTAGATTGGGGTTTTGCTACTACTGTTGACTGGGAATCCACGCCCGTCGCTCTCTGAGCTGCACTTTGACCGGGCTTGGGAGTCTGTGAAGCTGTTGCCGGGAAAGGAGTAAGACCTGGTGAAGCAGGGTTGGCTGTCGTAACTGATTTATCCGTTTTGAACCCATGCCCAGGTGTCAGGGTCGATGGCGGGTCATAGAGACCGGTGAAGTCACCAACACAATCTCTCCAAGTAGGATTGATTGTAAGAATGGCGTCAGGAATAGAGATCCTCGGCTCGCAAGGGTTGTAAGAAATGGTGTACGTTTGGCCGGCATGAAGCATTGAATACTGAACTATAGATCTAATCACTTTCGGACATGAGGTTCCGTAGAAAGATTGTAATTCATTGAAAAGAGCAGTTGCGGCAGCCTCGGAGTTTGAGTACCTTGGTGTTTGGAGGCGGTGATAGAATTGCCAAAACTCCGAGGTGATATACCCGTGGCATATAAAGAGTTGAACCCAATGTAAATAGAAGGAGACGTGCTAGTGGTATTGTCAGCGAGAAACTTAAAAAAAATGGAGCCTTCTTGCGCACAAGATGAAGTTCCCCACTTCTAGAGTACTTATTGTTCTCTTGTGGTTAGTAGCATTCTTAGAAGTTGAAGCCCAATGATAAATTTGAACGCTTGACCCGAATACAGAGCACGATGAGCAACATGGCTCGGATGCCGTCCAAGTAAACACTTGGTCTTCGGCTAGAGTAAATAGCATTATCGAAGCTCTACTATTCGCTTCACGCAACTGCTCAATACCAAGCTTAGCTTTATTTGTGTTTGACACTAGATTGAGGAAAGAGTAAATACCATAGAAGATGTTCCTGAGTCGGGGACTTGAGAGACCATAGATGTTTCGGTTGCTAGCCACGCTTTCCTTTTTGCGTCAAAGCTTTTCATACACCGGTCCGACTGATTATGCGCAGGTCGATAAGGATTAATAAAGAGGTCATCGCCAGGTGCCACGTCCAACGAGAACTTAGGCAGTCCGGTTTCACAGTCGCTTAGGCCAAACGTTGGGCTTTCTGCTATATTGGCCTGCGTTGCTTGTGGGCCCGTCCTTGGTCCAGTGGAGTTCGACAAGAACGAAGCAGCATTTGCCGAGGCAGTGTAAATGAAGAGTAACCGCATTCTAATCGAGTCTTTGCTAGCTTATGACAGGATATGTCCTGCTGTTTGTTAGCTGGCCCGACCAATATACTTTAAAAGTCAAGACAATAATGACAGCACTGCTAAAGGAAATATTGTTGGCTCTTATGAGTATTGGGGTGAAAGTTGCTGCGCCGTCTCCTAGATCGTGTTTAGCGGATGCACCAACGCCGTTTATGAAACGTTTATCTTTGTGAGACTTCAAGAAACGTTGCAGCTGCACAGCTCGTACAACTCATCAAGGAACCAAGCCACACAAGTGCGCCGACAAAGAAGCCGAGCGAGCCAGCAAAGCAGAACTCTATGGCCACTGCATCCCACAGCCACCGACTTCGTGATACAGATCTATTTGCGTGCGATTAGTGATGCTGAATAAGGTACACAGCACAGGTACGGGGGCCGTCCCGTCGAGGTCGCAATAAGACCGAATTCTGAATGAATACGCGAAAGTAATGTTACCAAGCCTGAGAGTCTATCGCTGCTTGTATGTGAGAAAGGGGACCGCCAGGATAGTCTGTTGAATTTTGTCTAGAAACCAGCAGAGGCCTTGATACAGGTGACGTTATCCCACAATGATATCCTATTAGAACTTGCAAATGCATAACACTTACTGCGTTTCGGGGGTTCATATTAAATGGAACTTTTTGATATCAACTCACTCATTCTATACGTGGCTGTTTGCAAGGCGCAACTAGTCCTGTGTAAACAAGACGACCTTGTGACGTACCACAATCGCACGCTCTGAGCATATTAACAAGATTAATCTCTTAACACAGCCAAGCCCTTGTGTCTAGGAGCTTAGGCATCTAGTACAAAGCCCCCAAAGCTGACTTTCTGACGGTTCCACGCAAAGTGAACCTGCATCAATTTTATACGGGTATATTTCTCATGACTTTCTCCATAGTATCTCTGGCACAAAAATCCAATGACTGGGGATGAATGGTGGTATGCCCTCATGGAGCCCGTATAAGCAAGCTCTCAGACCCAGGTATAAATGGACCGATGCGTCCTATGCACTGCATACAACCATACTCATCACATATATGCGGACTTGTATCTATCGCTTTGGATGAACATGCGCTGAGATTGTATGACACACCACAGATCCTCTATTGAAGCTGCTTGGCGGTTGCAATATTACCTGGCTGTGTAGCGAAGTGCGCGCAACCACTTTCAGGTCACAGGCTGTGTGACCCCCTGGTGTGAGACAAAGTTGATGTGAGATGCCGAAGAGGGTTTCTGTGATGCGTGAACTCGTGCAGGTGTGTACGGTCTCAGCGGTTTTAATTATATTTAGAAAACATTTGAGTCTTTGATGCATGACATGCAGAAGATCCATTAAGAACCCCCCAAAAGAATAAATTAGCACTCAAGAAGCACTTGAAAACATGATTTCGGACAATGGAACTGAAGACACTAAGATCCAATTTAGTGAGGAGCAGAAGAAAACCCAGAGCTTCTGCACTTCACTAAAACCAAAATGCAGATACCTTTAGCTTTCAAGATACTCTTCAGTGTCTCTTAACATGGATGAATGTGCTCCTCTCACAATTGTAAAATGCTCTTAGTTAACCTTATAAGACACCACATTTCTTCTTCATATATAATCCTTAACCGTCGTCTAATATATTTGGTATTTCCATGGACCCAACTAATACTGTGTATTGCACATATTGTTTGTGATATGACCTTTGCAGGGAAGGTGGATCTATGGTCCTCAGCTGTAGCCTAATGAGTACAGATGGAACATATCCTTTCATTACTCGACGAGGTAGAGAAGTACGAGCACCATCTCGAGAAGAGAAGGAAAGAAGAGGACAGTGGAGAGTGAAGTAATGTTGAGAGCAGCGAAGACGAATTGTCAGACTCTAATTTAGGATCAAAGGGCTATATTGATATCAATACCAATTCTGAGATCACTAGGGTCTAAGACAAAATTTAATTGCAAGTCAATATTTGATTCTAAATGAGCGAATAGAAGAAGACTTTTAGCATCCCGATCTCTTTTCTGTGCCTCACTATACTCCTCCGCCACGACCTTCCACCACTATCACCGTGTCACATAGACCTCACTCACTCCAAGCCTTAAGCTGCTGAGCTCCCTCTATGGGAGTAGTAAACTTGCGGCGGCGGCTGTTGAAGAACTCGACCCCAATATCAATATCCGACGCCTCTTTGTCGTCAAGCGTACCAGACTTCACGAACGTTGTGCCGGCCATGGAATCGGGTTGGGAGAAGAGGCTGGTTCCGCAATCTAATCTATCAATACACGGCAATTCGAATGGATGCGTGTACTTACTTCCACAGAACAGAAGAACATGAGACTTGCCAGAAGTCCCGGGGCGGCTGAACTTCTTTGGGGTGCCTTCAATCTTTAGTGCGGATGTGGGGATGCCAATGTTGGAACTGAAGGCGCTGCCCTGCCATTTCTGGCAATCGAAGCAGTGGCACAAAGCGAGGGCAGCCGGGGCCACAGAGTAGGAGTAAGTGATGGCGCCGCAGACACAGCTACCTGAAGGCATGTTGGGTTCGATGGTGTGGTGATAAAAGATAAGAAAGTATTTGGAACGCTTTTGCTCTGGTCAACCGGAGGCAGTGTCCGATTTACGTCTTAATGAACAGAATCCTGGGCTCTTGATATATTCACGATGATTGAAAGACCGGGATTTGAAAACTTGTTGAGCTTGCAAGAGTGCATCGTCATCTCATGTTTTCCTCGCGACTTCCATTCCGAATCTAGCCGAAGGGCGCGATGTTGAACGCAGTCCAGCCATAGAGCCTGTAATTTATTCGGCGTTGAGGAATACTATGTTCCAGCTACGTACTAGTCGGGGCGGCCTACAAATGCTTGCAGGCGGGGCATTTCCAAATGCGGGCATACCATCCACCCTTGTTGCTCTTGTAGTTGTTCCAGAAACAGGAATTCATCCGAAGCGGGAGCAGCCGCATTCTGCAGTCATGTCGATCAATGGAATCACGCGCAAGGATCACCGAATGGAGACTAATACAGGCAATGCTATCTCGCCCTCGAAACCGACGACTTTGACACATCTCGGCGTTTGAAATATTATTTGATCCAGCTGACTTTCCGAGACAGGACCGATGCGTGTCAAGTCATCAGAATACTACCCAAAACGTCATAATACTGCAAGACAATTATCACTCTTGGATCGTGAGGACGCGGAACCAATGAATGACTGATCATATATCTCTGCTTTGTCATACCATCCGAACGCATCGAGAAGACAATAGTTATAAATGTGGCTTGTTGTCGTGTTCTTGCTCGTTCCTAGGAAAAAGTTAAGCCGGGCTACCAAAGAATCCCGTGGCATTCCGGCATTGCACCAAAGAAAATGTCTACTTCGAATATTCTTAAGTATCATCCCGTTGCGACTAGTGGAGCTGCCAGGACTGTCGAGGACCATCAGTCCCACGCCGACATTACGCTGTGGGCGGGATGGTTTTGTCCCTTTTCCCAGCGCACATGGATAGCTCTCGAGGAGAAGAATCTCCCGTACAAATATAAAGAGGTGAACCCGTATCTAAAAGAAAATTCCTTCCTAGGTATTAAAACTTAGAATCCCTTCAGCACTGAAATTCTCTAATGACCTGGCAGCTATCAGCCCGCAAGGCCTGACGCCCGGATTTGAAATGGCCGGAAAGCCACTACACGACTCAAACATCATCAACGAATTCATTGAAGACGCATTTCCAGACCTTGGCACGGCGCTGCTACCAAAAGACGCATATCAAAAGGCCCAGGCACGTCTCGCTATTGATTTCATCAATAAGTCGGTCGTGCCTGCTTTCTTCCGCCTCCTACAAGCTCAGTCTGATGGTAGCGGTGGAGGCAAGCAGGACACAGCGCGCTCGGATTTTGTCGGATCTTTAGCGACCATAGCACGGCAACGGAAGGGCGTCCTCTTCTTCGGCAATAAGAACGAAGGTCTTAGCCTTGTTGATATTGCAATTGCTCCATGGGCTGTAAGGGATTTCATTGCTGTCGAGTACCGCGGCTTCAAGAGGGAGACTGTCCCTGAGTGGAAGGAATGGGCAGAGGCGTTAGAAAGTCATCCTAGCGTATGGAAGACAACGAGTGTAAGTTGCTACATTGCAGAAAGATGATATTAGCAGTATCTTAACTCTGAGTAGGATGCCACGAAGTATCTCGGGTTCAATCGAACGTTTCTCAACGACGAGTCTTATAGTTCGGTTGGCCGAGCGGCGAGGTCTGGTCAGGCAATCCCTTAACTGGACTATAATATACGGCAAGAATCATATGATGCCCCTGGAGGAGCGAGGAGCGGGCGTCAAACCTCCTAATCACCGGATTTGGTGTGGTATTGTGCGGCAAATTTCTTTGCTTCGTAAAAGCATGTAGTCATAGGAAAGACGGTAAGACTGGGATGCTATGGAAAGTATACGAAAGATCTCGTATCTCCCTCGCTATGTTTGGTTCGTGCCGTTTATTATCATGGTTTGTAAATATAGCCATAAGCCAAAGAAAATAGAGCGTAGCTTGCAAGTCTCGCGGAAAAGGCTCATCTACCGCTCATTGACGATAGCAAAGCATCTGGACTGCTATCCGCAACAAAAGATAATTTCCGACTGCCGGCAATTATTCGTTGACATAGAATGCGCAGCAGTCCCCTCTCTATGCCCTGTTGAGCCTCGCGACTCATAGACATGGCCACGTCTGTCATACGAGAAGCATATCTGGTCCGTCGGCGGCCATCTGAGATTTCAGAGACACTGTGGAAGAGGAAGTTGTTTAGAGCTTCAACCGATGCGTTCCACCACACTCGGTTTTGGTCCAGCAGGGCATTGAGTTGGGCTAGGTAGTCCACAGTAGGAGGAGGAGGTACATCAAAGATTGATGGTGGTGGCTGTTGTGCCACCATAGAATCTTGGAATACTACGGCCACCAATATAACGCTTGCCAGGCTAGGGCGCTCGTCGTTGACATCGTGAGGTTCTTGAAGAGGGTTTTGTGCTTGTGTCTGGCGGTTGTGGAGGTCTTCATGCAGCAGCGCTAATGCATCCTGGATAGCACCGTAGCTAGCAAAATGGAGCTGGTTCTCTTCTACAAGATTACCGGCAAGCGTCCACATATCCTGAATAAAGGATAGCAGCCATAGACAGCGAACCTGTTGTAGCATCTGGGCGTTCGCACCCATTCTGTTTAGTAATGCGCTAGATTGTTGGCACAACTCTTCAATGTGATTAGAGCAGTCAAGCCACGAAGGTTGAGACATGAGTGATACGCTGCCTCAGCACAAAGAATACAAGTCGTCAGTATGTCACCACGAAGCAAAACGGAAGATGTGTTCATAGACTCACAGGGCGGCTAACGACCCAAGCCGCCAGTCATTCTGTAGGCCAGCGATACCACCACGAGCTTCGATCAGGGATTGCATTCCGCTTAGATGGAGCTTCCATTCGGCTGCAGTCCCCCAGTATCTCTGCACATAACTTCTTCATTAGGTAATGTCAAAGTTAAAGACAGAGGGAGGGGGCGGAATGAAAGGTAAGAAAGCAACGAGGTTCGAAATAGATAATGAAAATCGCGGGGCGCCTACTTCGTATGTTAAGAGCCGCAGGATAGCGGCAGCGACGCTGTCGCTGAGAGCTTGAGTAGGATCGGCCAACCATACCGATAGTATGCGAATAGCCTCATTTTTGTACCTGATGGATTCATAGGAATACTTCTCGCCTTGCATTTTGGCGAGGTGAGCGGCAGATTGAGCCATCATGGCGTTGAACGAGGCGGCGTTGGAGAGGTCCAGAGGTAGCCACACGTCACGCATGGGATTAAAACTACCAATGCGCAGCTGGTCGAACATCATGGTGGCATATGTGCTAAGCCCTAAAATTTATGACGAAATGTCAGAAAGTGTACTCATCACCGAAAAGCCCTGTGCATGGGTTTTTCCCTGGTTAATCTACTACTTCTCGATTGGCACTCACAATGATGAAGGAGTTTGTGATGCTGAGTCGTCAGCTTCACAGGTAGCGTTTCAAAAGGGTCCAGCCGCACAGCTGCAAGTGCGCGATTCACGCCTGTGAGAGTCTGCATAGGGATTCCCTCCACCACGCCCTCCGCTGCGACATCTGTCTGCGGTCGTCGTCGTTGCCGCCACGATTCCCGCATAGCATGGCTGCGGCTGCGGTTGCGGATATCTTGGCGGGCGTCATGCTGTAGGAAGAAAAACCGACTGGGCTTGGATGCTTCACTATTGTTATCTTGCATGTCTCCTGGCGCGGAGTTACTTGGCTCAGCAGCAGAAAATTGAGGTAGGCTGGATGTCACGTGTCAGGGTGGGATTGCGTCGGATTTTGCTCGACTACACTAGTGTCGGCGTGCTGGCGCACCCACCAAGCCCGAAACCTACAGAGCTGACCAATCAAAATACATGAAACTATAATCACATGACCTAGGCTCAAGTCTTTGGTGTAAAGTCACGAGACTTGAAGCCGGAATTTCTTTGTCAAGTCACGGGACTTTCGCACCAAAGCTTAAAATTCCTCCTTTACTGTCCCCTTACCAAGGTTTCGGGCAATCAAGTTCTATCTAATCAACCTGCATTAAAAAGACACATATACACATCTGTGTTTCTGTAAGCTATAATCAAAATGCATGCCGAGTACATACTAGCAAGTCTCCATCGTTGTCCTAGCTGCTCGAACGCTACTTCAAGATCCTCCAACGCGCGTTGATTCTCTCGGCTTGCGTCAATTCTCCACATATTATTATAGTACCGGAATGTCTCGAAGCCCCAGTGCAACAGAAATGGGGATGCATATTCCAGTCCAACGCCTCTCTGAAGAAAGATTCGTGATCTGTCGAGAAATGTTCTAGCGGATAGCGCACGAAGGTCTTCCCCAACCGGATCCGAATTAGAGAATAACAATAGTATAGCACCATGAACATCAGCGACATTTCATGGATCGGGTTGAGTAAATACCTATTGAGAATACTCCTTGGAATGCCGACAGATGTAATTGTAGACTGTCCCTCTACTTCCAGAACGTTCATGAGCGCCCGAATTGTACGGAGAAGCTGCTCTTTCGTGTCCTGCTCCGATAATTCTTGGGAACAACGTTGTGAATATTGAATAGCTTGATCAAGCAAGTGAGAAGCATGTGCTAAAAGTCGAAAGTTTCCCATATGTAGCGTTGGAGTCGAGTCCCAAGTGACATTAGTAGCCAAAGGTTTCTAAAATGTCAGCATCCGCAAGGAAGTATCTGGATTTACTCACCCCCTGATCCCATGACACTTCATCACATGGAAGAATCTTGTTGCCTACAGGCTCGCTCAGAGACAACGGACGGCCAAGGTTACCCAGTGCCACACACCTTCACCGTGTCAGCAGATAGCCTAGTTTGAAATTAAACTTACCGTTCAAGCACAAAGACAGACCACCACAAACGCCGTCGAACTTCTCGTTCAATCCAAATACCGCCACTGTCATCCTCAATTCCGAGAGCAGTCAAGATTCGGATACAACTGCCGAGGGTCATGTATGCGGAAGGATAAATTCCATGGCCAAATTCGTAAACGAGAAGGAGGAGCATGGCTTCCAGAAGGCGCGTCGATAGCACTCCATTGATTTCGAAGCCCACAAACGCCGACTTGAGGGCTAGGTAGCTTTGAGTGCGCGGATCTTCGACCGATGGGGGCTCTACCAGAATTTGAATACACGCTAGTAAAAGGGTCTCTCCTCCATCGAGCTGCTTTGTGGGATCCGCTAGCCTACGGAGATTGCTTCTGGAAATGAACGGCAACCAAGGATCAAAGATATTAGTGTAGGTAGCCAAGCTTGTTTGGGGATCACCCTCAAGAAGAGCCTGCCGCCGCTCAGCATCGATCATTATCCGAGGACTTTCGAATTTCTTGAACGGGAAATATCCCAGAAACCAAGCAGCGTTAGTTGTGGCAGGTGAGGCATCCACAGCTTGAATTTGCGGAACTCCAATATTTCCCTTCGGTAAGTGGCTAGGCCTGTAGCTCGGATATATACAGCGGCCTTGCGTCCTTCAAAACTTAAGCAGCTACAAACTTTGTGGACCGGGATGGAGCTACTTGAGACAGTACGAGCATAATGGGTATCCTCTGTTGCATTTCTTCTTTCGCGAACGACAGTTACTGCATGAGAGTGGTGGTTTCATCGCTCGGATTAATCACAGATGACGTTGAGGAACAAGATGGGGTGATTGAGGGACGAGATATTGGTTTGAGCTTAAAGTGACGAATTTAGGTAGTGTAATCACGGTGGTGCTGCTGATGATTGGTGGGCTCTATCTCCTGGGTGCTTATGTCCCCTAGACTGACGCTAATCTCCGCTCATAAGCCGACACGGTCAAGCCGTTTAGGACTGGATCTCCTATTTCTACGTTTTGGAATTCGAAATACTTTCGAACATCCTCTTCGACGTAAGCCGGCTCGGATACTTCGAGATAAGATCTTATTCCCGCTTTTACTCCGACGGAACAAGTTATTGATGTCAGGTCTGGCATTCGCTAACGGGCCTGGTGAAGCATATATAACCTGGAAAATGCCTTCTAGGAAGCTACAAAATCATCACCGTCACAGTTATACCCACTCCGTCAATTATGACTACCCAGCCCCCCCAAAAGTTCTCTGTCGCCATCATCGGAGGTGGCATTGGCGGCCTCTGCCTCGCCATCGGTCTCCTAGAGCATCCCAACATTGACGTCCAAGTCTACGAGGCAGCCCACGCATTCGGCGAAATCGGTCTGGGCGTCAATATTGCACCAAATGCTCAGCGTGCTCTATCTCTCATTTCTCCCAAGACCGAACAATCGTTCTTGGACGAAGCGACACCGAACCTTTGGGAATCACACAAGAAATACTATGCAACATTTGTGGTAGGATACAAAGGCCCAGACGACGGCAAACTCGTAACAAATTTGACGAATGTTAGCGGAATGAGGAGTGTACATCGGGCGAAATTCTTGGACAACTTGATCAAACACATCCCGGCTGAGCGGGCATATTTCAACAAACGCCTTGTATCGATCCAGGATGTCGACAGGTCACAAAAGCTGAAGATGGCTTTCCAAGATGGTACCATCGCGGAAGCTGATTGCATCGTCGGCGCGGACGGCATACACAGTGTAGTACGCAAATTTGTTCTCGGCGGAGACCATCCTACTGTAGAGCCAAAATACACGGGAACTGTAAGTCACTTGGCCACTCCCAGACTTGATTCTAACAGAGCAAGGCGTGCTTCAGAGCCATCGTCCCTATGGAGCAGGCTGTCGAGCGATTGGGGGCTGAATACGCCCAGAATTGCCACCTTCTCTGTGGCCCTGGCGCGGCAATTTTCAGCTACCCTGTCGAGCATGGCAATCTTTTCAACATCATCATGATGGATTTTAAACATGGAAAGTGGGAAGCAGATAAATGGATTGTCCCTTCAAGCCGCGAGGAGTTGAACAAGATCCTCAAGGGCTGGAATTCCACAGCAGAAGGCTTAGTTCATGTGCGTAATATTCCCCTTTCGTGGCATTCTTCTAATTGTCCATAGCTCATGGACCTCAATGATCTGACAGCATGGGCCATGCATGATCAGTGGTGCGCGCCATTCTTCAACAAGAGGAGAGTCTGCATTATCGGTGATGCAGCTCATGCAACCACGCCGTTCCAGGGTCAAGGTGCTGCACAGGCTATTGAAGATGCACTCATTCTACAGACCCTTCTATCTTCCGTGCAAAATAATTCGCAGATTCGGGCTGCGTTCCATGCATTTGATCTCTCCAGGAGGGCTCGCGCAGAACGGGTAGTGACCACAAGTCGCGACGCCGGATGCATCATCGGCTTCATGGCCGAGAACATCGGGTCAGATATTGAGAAAATAGAGTATGAGCTTGATCACAGCTATCGGTGGCTGTGGAATCGTGATCACGAGGACCAGAAACGTCAGGCATTGACTCTTTTCCGTGAAGCGCTTGAAGAAAGTCGTTAGAGAGATTTCAACATGACAATGATAGTTCTTCGTTACTTGATCATATCATATTTTCATCATTCTTTGACATAGAATTGAGTTTTTGCGGATATTATGGGCGAATACTCTTTATTCATCGTCTTCTCCCTCTTCTTCGAGTGTCTCAAAAAAGCGTGTCATTAGCGTTCTGTCCGGAAGTAAGCTTCCTTATCAAAGCTTTATAGCTGATGATTTAGAACTCGAGAAGCCCGGGGCTTGGCGCGGTTCAACATCTCAGTTTCAAATGGGTGCTATAAATACCCTGACAATGGATCATTACGCAGCCAGGGAAGAAAACTCCAGTGTCACCTTCATTTATAGTTGGCCTGGTGAGATTGATATGGGTAACGCCCAAAGGTATTGGAGCCGCAGCTTCTGGTTGCCGATGCCATGGACTACTTTTCTGATGCCCTACTTCTGGATTAAGGGACAAAGTATCTCTGAATCTGGGGAACGGCACCTATATATGGCCGGAGGTGGGACCTTTTGGGGGCAAGAGGAAGAATACGAGAGGCACCACACAAGCGGGTCTAAAATTATTTCTTCTAAATGAAAAGTGTGATGTTAACTACGACGAAGGAATATTGAACGACCGGAGAAAGCGTGCGCAAGAGGCGGTATGGACGAGAACCATCAAAATCCTTGAGCCTTATAGCATTTAGCACTGGAGAAATGATATCATTAATCTAACTACCCAAGAACTTTCGTGTGTTGATATTCTTCGCGATTCGACAAGTATAGCTAGCGGGAAACAGGGGCCCATGTGGCTTGTACTGTAGTCTTGTGGCTGGTGTTTCAGCACGATATTCCACGTCAGCATTCAAATTTGACCTGTTTCCAACTCGAAACTCTAACCATTGGCATTCTTTTGAAAAGTTGGTGCGCACTGTCTACCGATGAAAGTATGGATTCTTTGTCTGGCGACATACCCACTGAGCATCAGCGAAGTAAATGCTCTCGTTGTTTTGATCTGAATCCTGCATTTTGCCCAAGTTATCCTCTCCGTCGTATTCTTGATGAGAACCGCATTGTTGTGCCGTTCTCGGATATTAAACAATCTTCACAAATCAGCTCCTGCCTCGCGTGTAAAATCTTGGTTGTGGGTATAGAAGCCATAGACGACGGTTGGGAAGGGAGATCGGAAGCCGACGACGCGGATCGACTCTTGCTTGATGAAACAATACTGCAGATTGATTTTCGACGTCATCATAGCCTCCGTGTTACTCTGGCAAATACTAAATCCGAAGCGACCATTGAGTTCTATACACTGAACAATCAAGGTACAAACAGCACCCCAGAGTCCTATCACCTGCTTACTCGTTCTTGTTAAAGGTTGCGGCCGGATACCTGCGTTTGGCATTGCTCGTTCAGTGTCGGCAAATCTAAGACTGGAAGATTGCTTGGCCCTGGCGTCAATGTGGCTGAAGCAGTGCAATGAGGAACACCCATCATGTGGTCCAGCTACTGAATCGAGGCTTCCGACCCGCGTTTTAGATGTGGGCCAGAGTGGCGTGGATTTTATACATTTACACGAAACGAAAGAATTCGATAGAGGTCGATATATGACCTTGAGTCATTGCTGGGGGAAGGAACAAATCATTACAACAACGACGAATACTCTTCAGAATAGGAAAGCTGGCATCAGAATGCGTGAACTGTCCAAGACATTTCGTGAGGCCGTACAGATAACCCGAGGCTTAGACATTCGCTTTCTCTGGATTGATTCACTTTGTATCGTCCAAGACGACTGGAAGGATTGGGAAGCTGAGTCAAAAAACATGGCGGAGATATACACGGGCTCACAGCTCAACTTGGCCGCCACTCATTCAAGCAACGGCAAAGGGGGTTGTTTCGGAGAGAGATGGTCGTTCGATACCACCAATCAAACTATGCTCAATATTGGAGACGATGAGGCCATAGAGCCCAGTGATGACTCTGAGGGCGAATACAAAATATTCTACCGGCATGCGCTACATGTTGCTCATGACACATTCACAAGGACAATGGACTACGCACATACTATGCAAGATGCCGCTCCCCTGTTGACTCGAGCATGGGTATACCAAGAGAGGCTCTTGTCTCCTAGAACATTACACTTCCACGCGGAAGAATTGATTTGGGAGTGTGCTTCAGGACTTTCGTGTGAGTGTTCGAGGCTACAAAATCACAAATGGGGTGACCCCGATGGACTTTTGGAACAGCGAAGCATTGATCAGCTCAAAATGATGTATAATACGATAGCTTCGCCTAACTCGACCGAGTCGCACATTCTCAATACATGGCTACAGTTCGTTTCCGAGTATTGTACGTTGAAGCTCACAAATCAGATGGATCGTCTTCCCGCTCTATCTGGTCTTGCATCCCGAGTTGCTCAACGCTTGAATTCTAAATATTTAGCCGGTTTGTGGTCACAGGATCTTCCGAGAGCATTATGCTGGAAGGTTGACGGAGCGTACCAGAATCAAAAGCCAAATTTTCGAGTCCCCAATAAGAGCGGGCCTTCTTGGTCTTGGGCTTCTATATGGACCCAGGGCAACGATGCAGCATACGCCACATACGGTCTAGTTGAGACGCGTGGTTTCCAAAGAGATCCGAGATGCCATGTTCAAGACTTTACAGATGCACAAAATCAGAATCAAAGCATCGGTATCTCTTTGGGCTATACCTTGAGAATGCAAGCACCACTTATTGAAGCGAGACTCCATGCAAGCGAACATACCCGGTTTGCTTTAACCGCAGATGTTGGTGAAGATGGGACACGTGTACAAAAGCTTGTCAGATATGTTGAGGATATGGTCGTCTTCCAGGGCGAATCCATCATGATCTCTCCCGATTGCTCGATTGATCAGGAGACTATGCCAGAGAGTTTCCCAGCAGTATCCTGCCTGCTTCTAGGTCATTTTCAGGAGTCTGAAAAGGAATTTTATAGCAAATACCCCTCTGAGCATCTCAGCCAGGAAGAGCGGCTCATGGTAGCAAGTCCTAGGAGCCTACCGTTAGCTGCGTATGCCCTTGTGCTTCAGCGTGAATCAAATCATGTGACAACGTATAGCAGGATTGGTCTTTTAGTCCACAGAGGTGGTCTGGGATGGTGGGATAATGCTAAAAGTGCTGAGATCACACTCATATGAGGAAACACTTTGATTCTTTCTTTGATTTCAGAATCAATTAGGAGTTCTCGGCCAGCTGAGTCTTCATTAAGCCTTGCCTCTGCTCACTTGCAAAGATACAATGAATAGACATGATTACAAAATTAGGACATGCTTTACTCCCAAACTCATACTGACATTGTAGGTTGCCTCTGAGCACTCTCTTCTGCTCTTGCCTGCTTGAAAAACGTGGAATGGATGCCACAAACCTAACGATGCAACTTGTAGCTACTTCGTCTTCTCACAGCTTCAGACTACGATTAGAACCATTCTTGGGCTGCATATCAAAATCGACAAATTTTCAGTTAGGGCGTGCATGTCTTCCGACCGGAGCGTTGGCTAGAAGACTCTAATTTGACCCCCCGAGAAATGCATAATTCTTTACGGCATGAGTTTAAATATCTTCTGCGAATTCCAAAGGCCAATTCTCGTAGTTTGGTCAGGGAGCTCGGACTTGCATATGGAAGAACATTAGTCTACGTGAATTATTCAAGGCTCTTCCACAGGTGACTTGGCAGTTCGATTTTGAACTGCAATATCAAGGAGAATGGCGTGCCGTGAATCACTAGTTTCCAAAACCCACGGACTTTATCTGCCGTGTAACGTAGAGGATTATGTTAAAGTAGACTCGAAAGTATAACGTATAGCTAGCAAAAGTCTACTTGTAGAGGAAGCAGAGTTGATTTATCATGCAAATCATTTGTAAGTCGGCTTTACTACTTGTCGCATTATCAGCTCTCACGCTTCTTTAAGGGAGATTCGGCTAGCTTTGCAAGAATCCTTACATCTAGTCGACTGTGTTTTATTACCGAAGCCGCCATCTACCGAGTGTTTCTAACAATCTTCTGTGCCGTAAGATTTACAAAGTTCCAGACACATGCTATTCTGCAAGTCTTTAATAGTGATTCTAGTACGAGTTTTTGTTCACCTGAATATCAGTATTTATCCCGAGATGAAGCTTTGAAGGCACCGTCGCCCAGCATTCCTCACTTGAATGCCGCATTATTTGAAATGAACATCTGGATTCCGCCGTTGTCCGCTTCTGCTGAGCCTTCAGGTTGGTCTTATCATAATGCTAGAGGTGTCGATAATTCTGGCAGGTTCAAAATCTTGGTTGCATAACTTACCTTTCAGATGCTTCGCTTCAACTGCTAGTAAAGCTCACTGCCAATTAGCAATTGCATGCACTCCTCTATCCTAGTCTTAAGGTAGCTGAATAGAGAAGTTTGGTTGGAAAGCCAAGAGATTTCGTGCTTCTGTTTTCAAGTCTGGCCCCTAACGCGAGCAGGGTTCGGTTCTTGCCAAGTCGGCCCCTCGTCAATTTTCAGAAGGTACAAACAAGTACCGAGACTAAGGACTTCTCTCGATGCGGCGCTGACTTTTACATGCGATCTGATTGCTGGACGATACAATAGGGGGTTCGCTTGGCAACGGAGGATATCGACATTCATAGGTTTGCGATTGACGATCTTGCATTTGTTGACGCGCGTTCTCTTACTGCGGAGGGAAAACATTTTGACCTCTTCGATCCTCCTGTGCCGTAGATGATCCGTCGATGATGATCTGGAATTGCGACATGAATTCTGAAAATTCCACCTACCATTTTCAGGCGGCTCTACCGAGGTGGGCGGGCATCTTCTGAACCTCACATGTGCAGAATCAAGTATAAAGATGGCGCGGAAATCTAGCTTTTACCCCCATCAATCTCATCAGCAAATAGAAGCAAAAGCACTGCAGTCTTCGCTTTCCAAATGCAACTTATCAGCCTTCTAGCGGCTGCTATAGCCAGCACTTCCTTTGTGCAAGCTCATCCGGGCCATGACATCAACCAAGAGATACAAGAGCGTGGCAAGGCGCTTGAAGGTGTCAAAAGAGATATCAGTCACTGTGCGAAGAAGCTCAAGGCACGAGGTATTCAGCAGCGCACCATCGACAGACGACTTGAGACTCTGAAATCAGAGAGAGCAAAGAGGGGCCTTTCAATTGGTAAGTCACTTGTCATTTATCTCAAGACCAATCTGACTCCCCAGAACAACCCTTCATCAAAGCTCGCAGTCTTTCAGCTCGAGACGGTACAGAGGTTCTGGGTATCAACCATACTTCCCCCATCGTGTACAGCCCAGACACACCACTCGATGTCATCTTTGCTGGCAACCAGTCCTGTATCCTTGTGCCAGAAGTCACTGAGGGGCCTTACTACGTGTCTGGAGAGTTCATTCGCTCCGACATCAGAGAGACCTCCATTCAGAAAGGCGTTGACTTGATTCTCGACGTGCAAGTTCTCGACGTCACAACCTGCGAGCCCGTATCTGATCTTATAGTGGATCTGTGGCACGCGAACGCGACTGGTGTCTACAGCGGCGTTACAGCTGACGGAGGTGCGGACAATATCAACGCCACTTTTGGAAGAGGACTGCAGCAAAGTGACGAGGATGGTGTCGTGACCTTCACCACCTTCTTCCCTGGTCATTACGCGGGTAGAACACAGCATATCCACGTTGCGTCGCATACGGGCGGATCGTAAGTAGTGCAAGTCCTTGCATGAAGGTTCAAGAACTGACATCATACAGTATCCTCCCCAACAATACCTACTCTGGGTCAAATGTGTCCCATGTTGGCCAACTTTTCTTTGACCAAGATTTGAACACAGCTGTCGATTCCACGGTAGACTATGTAGTCAACACCCAGCCCATCACTACCAACTCACAAGACGGCATCTTCTTCCAGGAAGCTGAAGTCGGTGATCCAGTTGTAGAGTACTCATTGCTCGGATCAAGCGTTGAAGGCGGTATCTTCGGCTGGATTGCCTTCGGTATCGATGTCACTCGATCAAGCACTATTCAAGCGGCTGCTTTCTACGGCTCTGATGGAGGACACCCGCTGTCTGGCGGCGGCGGACCCGGCGGACCTGGGGGACCTGGTAAGGCATAAAACACCTCTCGACCTCTCGAGGATCTCTTAGTGTCTCACTCCCATTGCAATATGAGTTTGGTCGCTAATAGCTTTCAGGCGGCCCAGGGGGACCACCGAACAGCACGACAACCGCTACTACTACTAGCACGGCGATTTGAAACTGTAAATAGCTCTCGATGACCTGTCTAGTGTGTGAAAGTATAATTAGGTAGCTTTTAATTTTAGGTAGCATTCAATCACTCACTTACCTGAAACCTCCTCTTGATGATCTAGTCGGATGAGATTGTTTTCTGAAGGGCTATGGGAGATTGCAAACTGTTCACAATGCATAAAGAACATTGATTATTCGCTCTCCCGGGGCAATAACCTTCGATTTTTGACTTAATCTATGGTCAACAGTTGTTCATAAAAGCCTCCGATCTCTCTAGCTCGGTCCACAAGGTGTATCTCCTGTTGGCAAAGTTTTCTTAGTCAGTGACATAGTCTAATGGCACGACGAGTCTATGAAAATGAAGATAGGATGAGGCGGCAGTAGAGCTATGTGTCAACTCTTGAGGCATGCCGTAACTCCGGATTTGTCGCTCGAGAAGTATAGAACTTGAAACTCACCAAGATCCAATGCCGCTTATGCCCATTCTTCCCAGGCAGATTCATAGACTGCTTATTCCCTTTCGTAATATAAAGCGAGATCTTATCATTCGGAATCCGCTCATGCGGAAAATCGCCCACAAGATGGCCGGCGATTGCCCCTCCGAATTCCCACCCAGCCTCTTTCGCATGCTCACACGCAATCTCATACAACTCTTCGCCCGTCATGTCTGGATTGGAGCGATACTTCGCCTTTACAGCAAGCCAGACCGGCTCAAGCGAATCCCGTAGACGCTTCTTTGTTGGATCATCTCCAAGGACAAACGCCCGGCCGAAATCGGCTTCCCACGCCTCGAACACGGGCCCCAGATCCACGAACAGGATGTCATCTGCTTCAATGACGCGGTCGGGAGGGTTCTCCGCGTAAGGTTGCTGTTCGATTTGTTTAGTACTGTAAAATTGGATAAGGTCATCTGAATGTCGAGAGCCGTGCAGAGGTTAAATACTGAGCTCCCTAGAAAGCCACCTCTCAAGCCAGCTCTGGAGCAATGAGTCAAATTGAAATGCCACGAACCAGTGTATTTGGACCACTCCTGACCACACGCTTGTGCCAATGCTTCTCGACCCCAAATCGCTCTGCAGCGAGGGTGAAGATCTCCTTGCCCAGCTCTTTCTCACTGATCCCTGGCCGCACTAGGGTGCGTTCGATTTCCTCGAATAGACTGAGCGCTTTGCTTTCCGCATCTCTTAGGAAATCCGCGCGCTGGGCTTCTTCCGTTACCGTTATGGTGGACATGGTTCCGGGTGGTGGAAATGTACATAAAAAGAAGTGCGTGATGTCTAGCAGTGTACGGAGCTACGGGTAAAGGTGGGGGCTGGGATGGTGGAGTAATTCCTTAGAGTGGTCCAATCGGGTCAGGTTTCGGATTGCCAATTCAGCAGCGGCCTGGGGAAAATTTTTTGCACGCCAAGAATACGTAAAACCCCTGTATATGCGGGGTTGCTCAATCTGGGGAAGCTAGGGCCTACGTACCATTATCAACTTCACATCATAGATGACTATGGTTGGGAAAGCCTCGAGAGGCACGTTTTTACTTTGGTATTTCGGAGAGTGATACATATCATTCATCGATATGTGCCGCCGGCTTTCAACTCCGTATACCCCGGGAAAATATCAAACGCACTCTCATCTAAGTTCTCCAACTGCGGGCATCCCATGCTCTGCAGCGCTGGTCCCAACGCAGTCGAGACCTGCTGGACGGCCCCCAAAATGTCAGCAACCACCGGCTTGATCATGTCCGGCAACAACAATTGCAGAGCTTGAAATCCGAAGCATAGCATATTATTCCCTTCCAAAAGCGATTGTGCGTTGTATACTCCGCCTGTGAAGTTCCCAAGATCAATGCCCGTGAACGAGTTCACAGTCCCTGTGTTTCCACCGCTGGATATGAATTGTGGGTATTTTTGGGCGGCGGTGACGAGATCGGCGCCGAATAATGCGAGAGTGTACTCGTCGCCGATGGCGCGCTTGTACCAGTTTTCTGGAATGCGTTCGTGGCCCGGCGTATAGGTGAAGTTGCCTGGTTCGCCTGTGATGGCGAAGAAAGATTTCTATGTCGTAAGCTAGCTGATAGTCTGCTAGTAGGGGAGACACATACCAGGACCTCTTGATCCAAAGTTCCTTCTGGGAATTCTGCTGATTTGTTGCCCATGAATCTCGGGACGAAGAAGAACGGCGCAGCTTCAACCAATATTCCCGTTGTAGGCCCGTAGAAAAAGAAAGGGTTGTTCTCGATCGACTGTTGGAAGCGCGCTGCCCGGAAATCGGTGAGTTGTTCGACGGTATAGTCGGCTGTTGAGGCGTCCGGATTTAGATTGAAGAGCTGTTCGAACTGGTTCATTTGGAGCAAGGCATTATTACCACTATAGAAATCAGCAGAGGCCTCAGAATGATCCTGGTTTTCATACTTTTCGTACAGATCGCCCCGTGTAGGGGATGCGTCTGTCTCGTACTTGTTATGAGACCCGATTAACCCGGTCGGTTTTCCAACGAGGCCGATGGAATTGAAAAGTCCGTCTGGTGGAGCACCGCCAATAGACCAGCTCTCAAGATCCCCGACTTCGACAGCTCCAACGACCGTCAAGATTGTAGAAATATCGGCGCCCATGCCAAACACTGAGTGATGTAAGGATATGGTCTCTGCAGGACTTAAGGTGGATCTTACCAGCTTCCGTGCCGCTGATGTAGTCTGTGAGGGGTGCGACGCCGTTATGTGGGAGATATCCGTGGTTCGCCATAGCCTATTCAAGGGGTTTAGGTCAATCCTTGTTTATCATGTTCCGAACGCAAGAGAAGTGAAAGATCTCAGCTCCCCAACATCATCGAAAGACCCAAATCGGAAGGAATATATTCATACTCACATTCAAGCCAGGGCAAGGCCCTCGTAGATCTCCAGGACCAGGAGGTACGAACTGGAATAAACTTCAGCCAAAGTCTAACTGGCAACGAAAGAGGACTAACAGCGTGTTCTCCCGCAGTAGACACTAACTGCGATTTCGCATCGAATCCGGCTCTTGGTGCCAACTCACGCCTCTCTTTCAACTTCGCAATCGCACTCTCAATATCCTGAAGTGATCCTGTAACTGCTCTGTGGGCGCCGTGCATGGCTTTTTCGTCTAAGAGCGCTGGGAAACCAAGAACGTCTTTCGCGGCGAGCGATACGATACCGGCGCATAAGAATGTAACCCTCATCTTGACTCTAATGACGGAATTTCTATGGCAATGCAACAACCAGGTAGAGGGTAGTTGAAGAAGAGTTGAGACTGAGAGCGTATCAACGCCATCAAGAGCAAAAGGGAGAACGGATAATCAATCTAATGACATAGTATACCCCTCCAACTTGGTCTAGCACTTGATTAGAGCCTCGGTCATTCATAATCAGCTTCACTTGAGAGGCCAGTTGGGAGTGATCTGCAGAAGAGTCAACGGGAATAAGGAGGGCGGTAGTTTGCGTTAGCCACGCTAAAGTTGACACTGGTCTCGTATTTGCGCGTAAACGCTATTCAGATAACACCTCGGTGCTGAAGTCTTCTGAACTGCGTACATCTAAGGACGCGAAGTAATAGACTGGGGAATCCTAACTTGACAGCTACGGTTCTGCGGGGTTGGGACCGGGAAGATACAAATCCGGGGTCTAGTGCTGCCGATCACCCCTTTTCCCCACGGCATAACTTCTTCGACAACTCCATTTTGAAAACCACAGAGCTATGATATCTCCCTCCAACAAGCAATACAAATTCCACTGTTTTCCATACAAGCAGGCCATGGTCTCCATCTAGCGACTGACTGAACGTATTGAGCGCCTGGTTATCTGCTTAGCCTTTTTGCCACGAGTACTTTGCAAAATGAACGTACCTTCGAAGTCTAGGACTTCCGCATGAAAGCTAAGTTAATGCGACAGGTAGAAATGAAATAGAAACAGCACACTTCTTCGCCACTCTTTCGTCTCTCCTCACACATTGCACATGGACTGCCCGATGTCGGTGCCGTCGCTGCCATTCCCTTAACCGGCTCAACTTGAGACAACCAGCAGATTTTGGGACCTGCCTCGTTGGCTTCCAAATTAGCCTTGCGATGTCGTAGGCTCTGATCCTTAGGCGGTCGTTCGATGTCTTTTTTGTCGTATTTCTGGATGAGGGCTTTGAAGGAGCTGGGTATATCGCTCTCTCTCAGCTTACGGCGCAGCCATTCGTCCGTATACCCAACGTCAATCGTACGCCATCCATCTGAAGGCACGACGCGAGGCTTTTTGGATAATCTTGGTGCAACTCGGCTGTTAGTTAATTGGCGCTTGGGATTGCCACGAACAGGAGATCTGGGATCAGTCTCTTGATAGTCATCGTCGTCGTCGTCGTCGTCGTCGTCGCTGGAGGGCTTAGCAAACTCATTTTGTGGCACTCGTCGAGCTGTGCGGAAATTAAATCTCTGGCTCTGGGAAGCGATATCTGAATAATTCTGGGAGTTTGTCGTTGCTGTTAGCCGAGAGGCTGGACATGAAGTATCTCTTGTTGGCTCCTGCGTCTCAAGATCGGCATCGATTCTAGATGTTGCACGTTCTTCCGTCGCTGAAAGGCCGGACGCAGTAAAATTGCTCTCCTGACGACTTTGTTGATCAGAGGACATGCTTTTTAAAAGTTTCATTGTTTCTTTCTTCAAATTGGCGAGGTCTTCTTTGACTTCCTTGACTGCAGAGGGAACAGAATCGAGCTTCTCGTCCATTCTTGTGATTTGCATCTCTAGCTCTTGGAACCGTCCATCAAGCCAACTTTTTACGTCGTTCGGGATTCCATGGTCTTTTGCGGCTGTTTTTGGTTTTTTAGAGGAGGATGCTGAAGAAGTGACATCGTCTTGCGAAGACGCATCCAACCCGTCCTTCGATGCCGAAAACGCTTGCCATAAATCTCCCAGAAGCGATCCTAGCTTTGAAGCACATCAGCATCTGGCTAGTCCTTGTATTGCAACCAAGACGTTCCATACCTGAGCATTTTGTCTTTTGACGTCGGAGACTTCATTTTTTAGCTCCTGCATCGACGAGAGCACCTGCTCGAGGCCGAGCGGAGTCTGGAGCTGATCACCATTTTCGGCTCTGGGTTTCAGTTTGCTGCTTGTCTCGATGGCTCTGTAGTTGCTCGCATTGATGAGAGGCATGTCGACGACGTCGGGGTTGGTGGTATAGATTTTCGCGGAGGCTTCGTGAGAAAATGAACGTAACGAGAAAGGAGTGTTGAGCTGACGAGAACGCAGGAGGAAGAAAATTCAATGGGATCGAGGCTGATATGCAGACTTTTCGGTAGCCCAAGCGCGGCCGGCTCTTGAATTATTCAGATGAAAAACACATTCACTTGGTCGGCTGATAGAGAGATATTGAGATGAGCCACGCATTCTCCTACTATCTACAAGGACGGAACACCACCTAATAGCAGCACGCGGGGTGGCCAGCCTTTTGAAGTGTTACTCTCAAACTCTGGGAGCCCAACGCGAGAGCTTACCATCGAGCCCAACAGGATGAGTTCCGTGTTCTCCGCGAACAGCTCTCCTCGACTCTGGGATGAACATCGGCGGCGGCGTTGAAGCAGCATCCACCACTCCACTCAGCTTCGCCTTCGCTTTGTGCCTACTTCCTATCCTGCCATACCAGGAGACGTTCCAAAGCAGCGCTAACAACAAGAACACATAAAACACTGTAAGGCCCCACACAAGCCATTTAAGCCCCTTGGTTCTTTGCCATTTCGGGCGAGTTTTAAAGCCGACCCACGTGCTGCCTACACAGAGGACAACAGCTAATGCAAGGACGGGCTCCGTCCAGCCAAGCTCGCCCAGAATATGGAGGAATAGTATGTCGAGGATGACAGTGCCGCTGCAGAGCATGGATGCGAGAGTTAAGGGAATGAACCAGAGAAGTGCTGCGCGATCGCTCGCGGCAGCTTCCCGATACATCTTTGCCAGGGTCGAGTCGGGATCGGGCGGTAGCGGTGAATAGCGAGCGGCGGAGTTGAGGGCTGGCCCACAGTCTCTACTGGTGGGCGGTTGTTTCGAGCCGGCTTCAAGATCCATCCTTGATCGCGCGAGATGGCCAGGAGCGGAAGCTAGGGTAGTGCTGCCCAGCGGAAGTGTCGACGGGGTAGATGTGGTAGACGCAGCTCGAATCAACGATGCTTTGCGTTAGGATGCAGATAACAGAAGTTTCCAATTTGTGGAGCTCGATGAGGTTCGAGTGGAAATGCAAGAAAGGGATGGAGATGCTGGGCTGTGCTCAAATAACCATAGGCAATTTGAATATTCACGATGGCGATATGAATAACGAAGTTTTGAAATCCATTCATACCGATGTTGGAAATGAACAAGAGTGTCGAGAATGGGCCCCATACTGCGATGTATCGTGATTGATTTGATCTGAAGGCAACGAAGCACAATCCGTGAAGATATGTTGGCTTAGTGCAGATCAATGTATTTCCATAGTTCGCCTACAGGAGGGAATTATCCTGCCAAATCCTACATTAGCCTAGACCTATTTTATAATAGTAAATATCGATGCCAAATCTCACGCATATGCAAAAACAAATGCAAAAAATGATATAATATTTTGAGTAAGCCTACGTAAACTAAGAAGGTACTCCGAGAAGTCTGATTGCTGATCGCCGCCTCTCTTACAAATGTCTCAAATTTTATTGCGCGAACTGATTCAATCCCCTCAGCTGCTTCGTTGACGCTACGGAGGTGGAGCTGCGACTGGCAAGTTCCCAGGCATTCTAAAAATTCCATTCTGCACATCGGGCAGCTGAAGACCAAGGGCAAACCCGCGACCTTCGAGCTCGGCGAACATGCCCATAAACACTGTCTACGCATTAGAAATGGGGCAATTAGACTTGGGTTTGCTTACTGTAGTTATTTGCATTATTAAAGGCATCGGCAGCAGATTTAGAGAGCGCACCATTCCACCCGTAGGGGGTTGGCTGGACATCTACGGCTGAGCGAATATATGAGAATGGCTTCTAATTCTTCAGAACTAGAAAACTTACTATTCCATTGCGTATAATGAGCTAGCTTTGGTAGCCCGAGAGTTAGAATTACTGATGAATGCATAAACAGTTCATCCAGAAGCCTCTTACCTCGTGCAGTAGAACATTGCTCAGGACAAATTGTAATTTGTCAAAAGCATCCGGCCGTCCAGAAAAATCCATATTCCGAGGAACATCTTGCCAAAGCCAATGACCACCCTGGCCAGCATAATCGAACCCGTGGTCGCAAAACTAAATAGCATGTCAATATCGACAAGATAGCACTACGAAGGATGGTAAGTGACAACGAGTCGACGTACAGTGATAGTAACTCTTGGACTAACATTCCCATCGCCGTGAGTATCGGTCATGAACCTATCTATTGCTAAAATTAGGATCATGGTATTTATTGGGACGCTCCACGAAAATCATCCGTCGAGAATGGGAATCTTGGAACATAGAAGAGGTCATAGTAGTATAAGAGAATTTACCTACTAGTTGACGCCATGGTAGACCCCCCTCCCTGTGCGTTTTTTATACATGATGGCACTGCACCCCTCGCAAGATGGTTTATCGGGTCTGGACAAGGATCAGCTAGAAGTTGATGGAATTTAGGGCTATAACTTAACTTTCCATCCTTGACCGTCTTCCTGTTGAACCCATCTAGCATCATTGTCACAATCTGAAGGATTAGCGTTATTAGATGATCTATAATATCTTTGATTGATCTCCATCGTGGTCTTGTTTGCCTATTTAACTTCTGAGGACGGAAGAACATACAGATGCGAACATTAGCATAAGCTTGAGTCACCTCCTGCCTCATCGCGCTGATTGTGAGTAGAAAGTCTGACACGATTAGCATACTGGCTCGTTGGACTTGACGACACTCCTAACCTTTGACTTTTGCTCCCGGATTGACTAAAGTATCTACCCTGCTGGGCGAGCCTGGATTGACATTGAACATAGTATTGAAAAAGCGAGCATACTCATAGTCAGTAGGGTTGAGGAGCCTGTAATATCCGTTCTGAGCCATTCCTTTCACGCCGTTCAGTAAAGCTGTCCAGCGTGGAGTGAACGTTGGATTCGTTTGCGCGCCACCAGGCGGTGTCAGCTGGGCCTCAGTGCAACTGGGATGAATCCAGTATGAAAGTGCGTTGCTTGCTGGAAGAAAGACAAATAAAGAATACAACAGTGAGAAGCTCGACGGCCACAACATCATCGCTGTATGATGCCTTGTCAATTCAAATATATTGGTTACAAAGGATACTGTATTGATTCTTGAAATCAAGTGAAAAGGATACGCTCCCACATCTATTTAAGCATACCGTAGGAGCGGAGTCCTCAAAGAAGCTCAGCATGATCCTTTACAACAAAAGAGAGGCTTAGAGACATTTCCTAATAGTATGATCCATGATTGTAGCTCTCCTAGGGTACAAGCTTGACCGCAAGCACATGAATTCATAGATACGGGATCTCAGGGCATCGTACAGCCCGGTAGAAAGGATCAGTATGATAGTTTTCATGCTAAATATAGAAGGCAAGATATCCTTGAAAGGCATTTGATGCTCTTAAAAGACATGTAGCTGTGAGATTGACTAAAATATGCCGCCATATGTCATGGCTGAATAGGTCGACTGTCTGTGACAAGAAGAATCTCGTGGTCACGTGACGCTGACCGACCAACTCCGACAGGAGGATCTTTGTTGGTTCCATTCCTTCAACCATTCAGTGTTTGAGTCAAATGTTCAGAAAATAGATCCAAGGATTGGGCTCAAGCTCGGAGATTCCGACCATGGTGGCCTCTGCCCTGTAGTTTTGTAGCAAAGACGTTGGTGACCTAGAACCGTATGGTAGACGCAGGCAGCATGAAAGTTGTTCGAGAGAAGACTTCTAGCCTCAGATGCGGCGCCGAGAGCCAAATTATATGCTTCAGAAGTAGTTACACAAGCCTCGAGTCTGTATGACTGATACTTGTAGAAATCAATAAGGCGTTATTATTATCAAAGCCGGTCTCGACTGTCAAAGAGTAGGAGTTAATCTTTCAGCATGACCTGCATACCGAGGCTGGTTGGCGGTCATCCGAGACAGAATTCCTAGTAGGGGCTCAGAACTGTAGGATTTTCGACTGCGGCTGATACAAACTCTAACAACAAAGAAGCCTAGCACCAACACCTGCTAAGGTTAAATTAGGGGATACCGCCTCTATCAGGGTGGAGGCATAAGCTATAGATTGTCAATCTCGATCCTACGAAATTGCTTAAGTTCCAACCAACAAGTATCTAGCGCGGCACAAATTAGATCGCTTATAATTCCAACGCCAAGCAAACCAAGGATGTCGCATAGCCCGCATGACCAACATTACTGTTGGAAAGGATTTTGAAAGTACTTATGCGCCCATTACAGTATACATCTCCGAACTCATGAACTTTGTTCAAATAGCAAGCTTGTACAGTATGATTCTTGATCTCTCTCGCCGTAATTGAACGCTCGCGTCTGAGACTTCGATCATCATTGCATCATGAAGCTATTTATAACGCTGATTGGATTACTCTACACAATTCCTCAGGTGGTTTCCTGGACCCCGGGCGGATTGATTCGAGGTCTTTTTGTAACGAGGACAACTGCTTCCCACCATTATACTCGCTCTGGAAAAGTTCAGAAACGAACGCAGGATATTACGGTCAATTTACCAAAAGACGCTGCCGATGCTCTTGCAGCGTTCTTCAGTCAAAATACAACTTTCACTGACTGTCCATCCTCCCTTGGGGGTGACGCAAACCCACCAAGCCTGAGTAAAAGGCGGGACGACCCTACCACATTCGACTGTTTTTACAGCATCCAAAAGGAGGCAGTCGCACTTTTATCGAGTAAACAGGCACTAGAACCTCTCTTTAAGCAAGCTCCGAATATCGTCCTTAATGTTCCCGATACGCCCATCTTCACCGACAGCGATGTCACGAATGCTCAAGCCGCCTCGCTCATTTCCGGTGCTCAGATGATACAGACCCTATACCCAGGCACAGACAGCAAAACAACTAATTCAATTTTGAGTGCTATCTTTCTTGCTACACATGCTAGAACCGTCGCTCGTGCGGCATATTTTGGTTATTATTCAGTTTCGGCAACGTACCTCACTAGTAATAACAACAATGGGCATTGTCTTGCAACGGCTGGCATTGATATTGGTAGGTTACCTTTGCCTAGACATGAATTGAGACCTGGCTCAAACAGCTGACGTGTACAAGATTGCCCTAACTCTTACTGCTCTGGGCAGGATGGAGTTTGTACTGCACAAACCGCTTTCTATGGCTGTCCGTGCAAGCCCTTTATCTGCCCTGATGGTGATGATCTTCCTTTCTGTGTCAACTGCGGTGGCGATGAGGGCGGACAGAAATGCAAAGCAAGAGCATGGGTCCCTCAAAAGAACACTATGCTAACTAACCACAGGGTCAAGGGGATGGAAAGTACAAAGACTGCTCCTGCGGGGTTGATACGAATCCTGATCCTTGGGACATGATAGCGAGCGGTTTTACGGACATAGGCCCCTGGGTAGCAAGCCTACCCCAAATTGGACCACCACCTCCAAACCCACAATGCAATGGTCTGGGAAATGGACAGTATGCCTCGAGAGATGCGGCATGGATTGCCGCCCAGGATTTCTGCTCTGACCCGGGAAGGCGTAGCTTGGAGGGCGCACAGCCCGGCGAGCTGGATGGCAGCCATTTCCCGCCCAAGACCTACAACTCGAATTCCCCCGACGAGCTGGACTTGAAGATCAGCTTCTACCAGAACATGGACATTGCTCAGAGTGACTGTGAAACCTCTTTCAAGAATATCATGGATGACTGTGACGGTAATGACGCTCTGCACAACCCCAGTGGACTCAAGCATGGCGGCAACTATAGCTACCAAGACGGGGCCGCTGTGTTTTTCTTCACACCCAAAGCGAGTCAGTACCGGTTGAACTGCAACCCTACCACTACCAACAATTGGATGTATCGAGACCAGATTAATTCGGATGTGCCAGGTTTCTGTTTCTGGGCAGTGAGTTCCCTCCATCCTACCTTGCTATAGGTCTTGAACCAAGATGATTCTAACAAGCAATCTTGGTAGAAAACTGCAGCTCAGCCGGATGCGAACGGTCTTGTTGCCACGCAGACTTACAATCGCGGCACAGTGAACGAAGTGATATACTCTGTGAATTGGGGAAGCGGCAATACGATCATCCAGGAATGTATCGATGCAATGAACGGGTAGGTGGTCAACAATAACCAATAGGTTATACGCAGACGGCACCGAAGTCGTCTGCCCTCCTATTCGACACCTCTGTACCACTTTCGACTAACTTTCGAATTTCTTTTTAGAATTAATGATAATTGTCCTGGCAGCATCTTGAAACATGGACCTCTCGGCGGTACTGATGGGCCTAGCAACTTTAAACACGGAGGGACTGCCATTCCAGATGGGAATGCCATTTACTCAATCCAGCCCCAGAAGAATACTCTTTGTGGCTCAGTACCAAACACAAGCTGCTCTAAGGATGGTGACTGCAGCGCCATAACCTGTCCAAGTGTACGTAATGCCGAATCTGTGCTTGATTGTTTTGATGTACTGACGTTGTTCTCGCCAGGGGATGGGATGGTACACAGCAGGGTGTATATCCGGCGTTTGCGGCTGTGCGAAGACCAAAGATGGCCGTACCTGCGATTTTAGCCAATGGTGAAGCGGCGCTAGGCTTTCGGAGGGAAGGACGGAACGTGAAGGTTGAATTGAAAGTTTGACACTTCTGGATACGTGACAAATCACGATGACTTTCTATGCCCGCTCTAGTTTCTGGAGCCAAGTAGCCGTCTTTAAGCACAACTGTTGTCTCGCCAAAAATGAGAAACAAATCACATTTGTTCTTGATGCCGGACGTGGCCCAACTGGCTTATAAAGATTGGTGCTTGTTGCTCTTGTGGCCCTATTGGTGAAGGGCATGGATCGAATAAGAGATACTTGAAAAATCTAAGACCATTGTTAGCAATTTTCACCATTCCATCTACGCCTTCCTCCCTTGCAGAATGCTTTTCACAATTGCCCAGCAAAATGTGTCTTAGGTGGAAAGCGAGACGCAACGAACCTGCGATATTCTCCGGTTTCAGAAAAGCAAGCAGGATTCTGATCAGTCGCTCTGCTACCATGTGTACTGGGAACAGTTTAGACTTATCATTTCGATTTTCATTTGCTCTAGATACTATTATCATCAAGAGGTTCTGGTATTTCCGGGAATGAAAAAAATTCCGGGTCAGGTGATGGTGCCCGCAGCCCACACATGCTACCAGGCGTAAAGTCATCCTCATATATAGCAATATCCAGAGTTATATCCCCATATTTAAACGGAGGCTTGAGTCGCCCAATTGTGTTCCAAGTATCTTCATTTTCCACCTTGTTGGAAGACACTGTGACAATCACCTCGTGAAGCTCGGGCATAGACTGACGCTCACAACCGATGAACATATGTAACTCGCGCCAAAGGACTTCCAGAATCCAGGGATACCGCGCCCATTCCCAAAGATCGTCTCGAAGGACCAGTCTGGAAAGAGTGCACGGCAGGCGCTCAGCAATATTTGAGACCGTGGCATAACTCCAACCAAGAAGCACTGGCGTTGGAAGCTCGAGGATCCTCAGCTGTTTGAAATCCCTCAGTGACGGCACTGATCCTTTGTGGCCCCAACGAGTCGTCGGGTCATCGTAGTCCCCACCGTGGTCTTTGATCGTGTCATAAGAAATAGCATAGTCAGCAGTGCTACGCCAGAATCTGGTGCTCAATTGAAGCTCTCGAAGTGAACCGCGAATTGAATATAAAATGCGGAATAAACCCGGGATGTCCAGATGCGGTTTGGCGGAACTGGTGGCATCATCACAATTGACCCAATAATCTAATTTCAGTATCTGAAGTTTCGGGGTCGCAAGGATGAGCTTTTCCAGCTGTTTGAGCCCCAGGTTGTATCTGTCTAGAACGAGTTCTGTGATGGTCGTGGAGACAACAGGGCTGTTAATGAATATGTCCTGGGAACTAAACAGATAGAGGGAGATGGATGAGATATTGGGGGCGTTGAAAAACGGTAGGAAGTGATCTTTCTCGATTTCCGTAGGGAGATCATAAACGCTCGTACGAGGACGATCTTCCAAGACGCTGTAGCGGAATTTTTGGAGGCGAATGAAACGGGTGTCTGGTATGCGAATTTGCCTTAGAGCCGCCGCAGAGTACAGGTCTGGCAAATGAGCTTCCTGGACTAGGCTGTTGTTCCACAATCCAGCAGAGTTCCATCCTGACTTCTGATTGGGGATTCCAAGATCTAGGGATGTGATATTGCGAACTTGCAATAGTAGGAGCGCGATGTAAGCGTTAGGCACCCCAGCGATCAAGTTCACGAGCCACTGCTTTCTTTCGTCTACATGTAGGGTGGCCTGTGAAATAGCTTTCCTGGCAAGATCCAGCTCCATTTTGGAAAGGCTTGTCTCTCCAGATCCCCATACCCCTCGTAGGTTGCCTGTATCGATATGCAGGTGCTGCACGTAGGAAGATCGTCGATTGGCACGCAGAATGCTAAAGAGGGCGGTGTGGAGTTTGGGGAATTGTGGCTGCCGTGGAGCGTCCCCTCGTCCTCGTCGTTTTCTCTCCCATACCAGTTCTATATTCCGGTAAAGTATCTCCTCTGCAAATTTGTTGAGTGTGCTGTCGACACACGATAGAACCAGCAGTTCCGACACAGACAGCAGTGAGACGATGCAGGTTATGAGTTCGGGGGGAAGATGCGTGAAAGACTTTCGTGTTTTCATTATTTCCATGTTGAATATTGACTTTCGCGGAATTTAGGCTCGATGTTTGGAAATTGAGTGGGTACTTGTTCCGTTGAAAGATCTGGAGGGATCTGATGGAACAAAGTGTCATGTAAATAATCTCGGTGAGGTACTGTACAGTACTGGAGGCTGCGCCACCAACACCAACAAAGTTGTAATACCCATCCAATCAGCAGTTCCCCGACCCCAATTTTATCCAGAACTGAGTCATGACGAGGTGGGAAGCGACAGTCACGGCGACCACGAGCTTAACAACACCAATTTGGGCGAGAAGGCAAAGGGGGTGGTAGTCGGCGCCCCTTCGTACTTGGCTACCCATTTATACTAAAAACTCCGAATTTTGGGTACGAATATTTTTATAATTTATTAAAAATCAAGATTTTTGATATAAATAAGTAGCCGAGTATAAGGAGTGGCCGTCTACTATACCCTTTGCATTAATAAGAAACCACGTCCTGCTACGAGAAATCGCCATTCTTATCTTACAACGACCCAATGCAAAGAGAACACAAGCGCTCTCAGCAGAGATATACCGGCTAATGTAGACTACGCTCTGAGCCTCGCCAGTGTTATCTCAGGTGTCACTCCACCGTTGATCGGGATTCGAGTCGTCGCGCCGCGGTTTCCAGTACCTGTCCCGAGAGCTGACGACACAGTGGCCTCCGGGTTCACGGCGAGGCGGCGGATCGCGCGGTTAACTGCTTCAGACATCAGAATAGCTACCAATCACGAAACGCGGGCGCTTGATATCTGTTATCACTATTAGTTATTAGAGCGGGACAGGAGGAGGAGGAGGAGGAGGTGGAGGCGTAGCTCGAAGATTGGAGCTGGAAGCAACGGCGCTGGCATCTCAGTAAGGAAGGAGCCGCGGATAGCTGAAGAGGAACGTCTGGGAATCGATCACCAGGGACGAAGGGGGTTTCTTATAGATATCGTCAAAGCAGCGGCTGGGTTCGAAGCGGGCACGCTACTGTACATGTAAACCCAGAGAGGCAGCGCACCCGAATGCAGATTCCAACAGAAAATCAAATGCAAATGCCCAAACCCATATGTGGAGCTTAGTGCGAAAACGACGTGACCTTTTCCGCAAGCTGAGACCGCTGGCTCCCTCCCATGTACAGAGCTCATTACCTCCCCGCCAGGACTGTCAATGAAGGGATTGGCAGCTCATGACTTACTTATATAACATCCAAATATTAAAGCGGAAAGGAAAATAAGTGGAAGGAAGATGAGGATTTTGTGGTTTGAACTGAAGAGGGGCATGTGGTCCTTGTGTCGGCATCGTCCGTTTCCCTATTGGCGGGACGAGCATGACTCTTCGAACATAGGTACCTAGCGATCGAGAGAGGGTACGCGTCCGCTCTGGTAGAATCGGCACTTCCCATTTTTTGAGCCATGTCTGCATGAACATCTCACGAGGCGGTTGAATCCCAAGCCGTGCCTGTTAGACCCAGAAGCCACCCAGCTCAGTCCTGGAAGACGCGAGGCGACATTCAGTGCCGGGTATTCTGATCGTCTCACGCCGCCTGGTAGCTCTTCCTGTCCAGTCTGTGAGGAATTGGAGCCTCGTTTCGATTGTCATATGACCGAGAACCTTCCTTCCATCTGCGTGGCCAGCGGTATAGTCTTGCTCGCATGCAGAGTCCAGTTTTACCCAGCTATCATCCTCAGCCGAGCAGGCACCCTCCCACGGTACTCGTACAATGAGATAATACGAAAAGAAGAATAGAAATAAATAATTGCCCTGGAAGATCCCAGACTCTGCAGAAAAAGAGATTTGCGTACCGTTGCACAAATATCAACAGCTACAACATGTAGTATAACACCAAGTTTCACCTCTAGATGCATGATCGAACATCGCAATTCCTCCCAGCAGGCAATGGGAAGGCTGCAAGCAATAGAATCTATTGCTCATCAGTGGTATATACAATGCAACAAAACCCCCGCAAACCCGCATCAAACTAGACCAAACGAGCGTGCCGTCCAAGTGCAACCATACGCCACAAGCAAAGCACTCAATCAATGCCAGTATTAAGCCCCTCCTATCCTCTTCCCTTGCTGCATGCAGAATATTGTGGTATCATCTTCCCTGTCGTTCATTTCTCTGATGTTGTGGGCGGAACATCGCCATCTTCGACGCCAGGACAACCGTCAGCACTGTTTTTGTTTTGATTCTTGAGAGAGATTGTAGAAGCTTTGACAAGAACGTATTCTTCGTCGGATGATTCACCTTCGCTAGCTCCGGGCGTCGGAGGCAGAGCCCCTGGCATGGGCGGTGCGTTCCCCGTATACGCTCCCGCTTCCTTCCTCGAGACAGGCCGCTCTGCCTTCCCCGTCCCTGGTCTGTTTGCGGTCGGGGGCCGTTGTGAGAATTCGGAGGAGAGGGGCCTTGTGGGATTTTCGCCGCGGGGTGGGCTGGTGAAGGTGTCACCCACGGGCGCTCGTGGGCGAGGGGAGGATCGGCCAGAGGGCTTCTCGGGGGTGACGGCGCCTTTGACTTTAAGCCGCTCTTCAGTCGCTTTCAGACGGGCTTCGAGGGCTTCGAGTTCGGAGGTTTGCGACGACACGGCTCTCTTCCTGCGGATTTGTGAGAGGTGTCCCTCAATGGAGGGGAGAGAGGGGGCGCATACTTCTCTGAAACGGCAGCGTCGAGGTCTGTTATGCTGTTGTCGATTTTGAAGAGGTCGTCGAGGGCGAGGGAGAAGGAGCGGGCCATTGTCCTACACCAAGCTGTTAATTTTCTGCGACGGGCTGCTGTCCTTTTCGGATTCATGCAACGTACGATTGCGGCCTGTTGCTGGGCTTCCACTCGCGGTCAAGCTCGTCGTCGGACATTTTGGTGGTGGTAGAGGGGCAATGCAGGCAGAAGAAGTAGCTGGTGGGAGAACAAAGCGAAGAAATAGAAAATCGGACACAGGTATTGGAGGAGTAGAAAGGATGAAGCAGGAGTTTTGTTGGAGGTTTGTCGTAGCTGTCGCCCGCAAATAAAGTTATGTTATGCGGATCTCCCCTCAAGCTAATTTGGCTGGGCAGCGTTAAGGGGCAGGCAGGCAGGCGCGGTGCAGCTTGGGCGATGACGGGGCTCTCGCTAGCACATGGAGGAGATGAGATGAGGGTTTCGCGGTTTCGGTTTGGGAAGTTCACTCTTTTCTCTTTCAGGCTGAAGCTGCTTGCGGATGCAGAACAAAGAGGTTATAGCACAAATAGACGGCTGGATTAGGGGATATATAATTTAGATGGGCGGCATAACCGTCATGCGCAGTGTGAATGCGGGACTCAACCGTGACCGCCGCAGCAGATGGTGGAGGTAACATGCCTGCACGCCAGGGACACCACGCATGACGATCAGCGGCTGGCTTACTCCTGCTAGCCTGCACATTAAGGCAGGAGATAGGAGAGCATGAAGATATAAAGCCACAATGGCTGCAGCGGAGATCAAAAGATAGCCGAATGCAGAAGATGCATGCGGTACCACGTCGAAATCTCCATGGCTTTGGAAAAAGGGGTGAAATAGGGGTCCAAAAGGGATTTCGGGCTATTTCACACCCCTGTCCGCCATATTCAATGCATCGGCATTCGCAGAAACCTTTCGCCGACACTGCCACGTGACCCTCTTCGATTTTGCAAGCCGTCATGAATATTTGCGAATAGCTTCGTCTAAGTCAACCCGCTCCCACAACCCTCGCCACCCTCCCGAACGACCTCGAAAACTACCCTTTAATGCTATGCGACCCTCGACATAGATAGATGCACTCATATTCACGCCTCGTCACCCGTTCAACAGCGCCCGCTCAGCCTCCGTCGTGGCTCCCATCAACCGTGTCTCCAACCGCGACATTCCCCTCCTCGATCGCTGGCGAGGAGGTTACGAGGGAATGAGCGCAGCTGCTGCCTCCGCATACACCCCGCTGGAATGTCTGCTACTTTTCCAGTCTCTCGTCGCCTACGGCACTCACGACGAAGTCTTCGCCCAGATTTCAGAGCTGCTGAACAACACGCCGCTAGTCAAGGAGGGTCCGACATACGACCCCAAACGGCTGAGTGCGGAGTCGCTACGGTCGCAGTACCTACAGCTTCTGCACGATGAGTTGAAGGCGGAGGAAGATGGACAAGAGGAAAGTGCTCAGGCTGGATCCAAGAAGCGCAAGCTCCAGAGCCCGCCGCTCCCAAACCTCAAGGATGCGCAACAAGATGAGGAGAAGCTGCTATTACTCGTCGATCGCCTATATGCGAGGTATAGGGACTACATGGTGCGCGTCATTCGAGAGGATGAGGAGAACTACGCTGCACTCCAGAAGGAAATAGAAGAGCTGGAAAGAGCTGAGCCAGAGAAGATTTTGGAGGAACAACCGGCACCTGCAGAGGCGGTGAAGGATTCTGTTACGTCTGATACCGCTCCCCAGACCTCAGGACCATCTGCGGAGACAAACGGAGCAGCTCCAGAGATCCCACCAGAACCCGAACCCGAACCCGCAGAAACTCCCCCGCCGAATACTGCGAAAGACGTCTTAGCGCCTCCGACGATTTCCTCAGCGCCTGCTCCATCGCCTCAATCCGACCCTCGACCTGAAGGCTTACCCATTAATGATATCCTGAGTAGCCAGCCACAAACACCCGTACCATCATCACCTCACGTTAGTTCACAACCTCAGAATGGAGCAAAGAATAATCGACCAGCGCAAGATACACAGACACCAGGAAGCAATGGAACTGCACCTCTGCAAGTACCTCCTCTGCAATCCAGCCCTCAGCCAGTATTGAAATGGGAGCCGCCATACGGACCACCTCAACAATACCAAACCGGAGGCTTCCCTTCCCCATATCCCCCACAATATCATACCCCAGGATACCCTCCGCGAGGCTCTTTCTCTGCTCCTCAAGGCTTTCCACCTCCACACCCACATGTACCATCATCTCCATCTCCACTCAACACACACTCCATGAATCTCCCTCCTCAAAATGCTCCCGGCATGTCTCCCAGTGCCAGTGGGATGCCATTAGACGCTTTGGCAGACGCCGCTGGCCAGCAATATCGCCCGGGCCCAGCATCACCAATGATGCATCAAGGGCCACCGCCTGCAGGCTATCCACAATACTCCCCGCAACAAAGAGCTTCCCCTCTCAACGGACCCGCTCAATATCAGCCTTACCCTCAGCCTTATCCTGGACCTCCACAGCCATATCAACAACAATTCCAACCTCCAAGCCAGCGCGGAACATTTCCACCACCGATTACTTCCGAGAACAGGCAATACAACTCGCCTTACAATGCCAGCCAACCCCCTAAAGGGCCAAAATTACTGTCGAACATCACTCCAAAGCCAGGTGCAAGCCAACCAAATACTCCATTAAATCGTAGTTTACCCCGTCTTATTACTGGCAGCGGAACGAGATGGACATCAAATCCCACACCGACAACTCCAGGACCCAATGTCGAAATCAAACCGCCGGATGTTGAGCCCTTGAGTCCGGTTCTGAAGTCCGTGAAGGTGTCGAAGGCCCCCAAGAGCACCAAGAAGGCCCCGCCCAAAGAGGCACTCAAGAAGACTCCACAAAAACCTCAGCCATCTAAAGCACCTACACGTCGCGGTGGACAACGGACTAGGGCTGGAAGTACTTCATCTTCGGTCAGGGGCCGGTCTGGCAGAAGCCAGTCAGTCATGTCACATGCTGATCACGATCACGTTGATGAACTCTCCGTTGACCATGACACGCCTCGCCATGTCAAGGAAGAAGTCGCAACTCCTGTCGGTATTGAAGATACCGGCGATACTACTGCAGACGAATCATCCGTCTTGCCTCGCCATTCCGCCAGAACAGGACCATCTCCACGGCATCAAACGAAACGCAAACGAGACACTAGTAGTGCTCCCGACTTGCGTCCTCCACCTGCTCCGCCAAGCCATGTCATGTGGCTCCGGAATTTCCAGAAGATGTCGTCTGCAGCCCTAGACACTGTCTCCGGCCACAAGAACGCGAGTACCTTCGGCGCCCCCGTCAAAGAACGAGAGGCCCCCGGCTACAAGCATCTCATTCTCCGCCCCCAAGACCTCAAAAGTATCCGCTCTGCAATCAACGCCGGTCATCGCGCTGCCGTAGCCACTGCGCCAGCCGATCTCAACGCCTCGCAATCCATCGTCTACCTCCCCATCTCCGAAGACCTCATCCCGCCCAAAGGCATCATCAACAACGCACAACTCGAGCAAGAGCTCATGCGCATGTTCGCCAACGCCGTCATGTTCAACCCGGACCCGAAGCGCGGGTTCGGCGGGCGCTACCAGCAGAACCTGCAGAAGGGCAAAGGCGACGGCGTCGGGTTTGCTTTCGACGAGGATGGGATCGTGAAGGATACGAAAGCGATGTTTAGGGATGTGGAGGCCGCGATCAATGATCTGCGCGCGGAGGAACGCACAGCGGAGTTCAAGGACGCTAGTACCGTCGCTCTGGCTGCTGCAGTGGCGGCGCCGGCGCCGGGGGAGGATGACGTGGATGAGCTGGCTGGTGATGGAGAGAATGCGGGGAATACGGGGAGTGTCGCGAAGAGGCGGCGCAGGGGATGATTGTACGAATTTGTTTTTTGGCCGTGTAGATATCACTTTACACTTTACTGTATGAAACTAATCTGAATAGCTGGACTACTTGCGAGCCGCAAGCTAGACACCTTTCACATTTAAAATACCGTTGACGGAAGATCTTGTTTCTTCATTCATACTGCGAAACTGAGCAAACATGACGAAGTTTCTCTTCTCCCCTGCATTAGCAATGCCACCCGACCCCCAGAAATCCAACTCTCACGCCAAGCACCAACACCCATCCAAAACTACGCATCCCCAGATATAATCCCCAACTCCGCCTCTCAGTTACGTAAACCGCAAGGAATGAGGCAATTCTCCCTTCGATTTTTCAGCGTCACACGCGCGGGCGTTTAGTCAAGCAGCAAGCACGATTACATTTAACAACTAGCGCGATTGGATGGCGGCGCTTGGCGGGTACATGTAAGCGAGGGTGTGCCTGCCCCCTGATGGTAATTGGTGGTATGGTGTGCTGCATCACGAGAAATGTCTAGGAGTCTAAAAGTAGGACGAGGGAGGGGATGGGATGGGATGGGGTTATATATAGGTAGGTGTAGGTGGAGGTGTGGTTGTAGGTGGAGTTGGACATGCGGCGTGCTTGTGCGTTGGACGATTTGATTCAGCGGAGAGGATTGTTGTCGCTCGCTTAGCAGCTTGCTTGGCCCCCTATTTTCTGTGAAGCGCACGGCGATGAGGGATATTATGTTAACAGAAGCCGCAATGCCATCACCTCAGAACCATCTTGCTTCAGCTCCAGATCTGGGAATCTCATCATATCAATCACCCGCCGCTCTCTCACCCCTCGAGCATCTCCCACCCGAGATCCTGCGGCACATCCTAACCTCCCTGCTTCCAAACACTACCAAAAATCCAGATCATGGACTCATCAGCAATCTACCAGGTGAGCTAGTAGGCTCGTATCTGTTTCTCAAGTCTGACTAGTACACAGAAGACCCAAATGTTAAAAAGCCCACCCCAACCACCACCCGCCCACATCTCCTCGCCAGCATCCTAACATCCCGCACCCTCCACACCACCGCGATGCCCTTGCTCTACCAGGATATCTCAATCTCAACCCGCCATACGTCGACGTTAAGCAAGCTGGCGGCTCAGTTTGAGCGGTATCCGGGGCTGGGGAGATGGGTTCGGAGGTTTGAGGTTGATGTTGATGTTGATGTGGATGTAAGGCGGCAGGAGGCGAGGGAGTTCGCGGCGTGTTTGACGAGGATGGGGATGTTGGAATGTCTTCGTGGGCCGGGGGTTTGTAGTGAGGCGTTGGATGTATTCGTTGTTCGATATGTACTAAACGGCCATTTCCCAAGACTGAAGGCGTTGGAATGGCACTTCTCTCCCGGCACCTCGACGCCAGAGCACACCACCGGGACGACGTTGACGAACTCCATAACAAAGCTCAAGCTTCAAGGCGGAAACACACTCCTCGCAAAGAAACTATTATACACCATGCCCCGCCTCTCACACCTGGACTTGTCCGGCACAGACGTCGATCCCGAGGTGCTATCCAGTATACCACCCTCAGCGAGGCTCACTCACCTCGCGCTCAAAGCAACACCACAGACGGAGCCAATACTAGCGCAGTTCATGGAAGCCCGTCCATCCACAACAAGCAAGCTAGAAAGCCTCCACGTCTCCGGCCCTGCCCAAGATCTCTCTCCCTCTCCATCCCGCCTCCTCCCTCTGCTTCCACGAACGCTGAAATCCCTGGATCTCAGTCCCCTTCCTGTCGATTCCTCGAACTTGTTAGAGCTGCGCCGTGTCTGCTCACATGTCGAGGAGCTGGGCATCGGGTCGGGCATGCAGCTCCGGGATCTCGAGCAAATCCTTTTACCTGGCGTCGAGATCGACTCCAACGACGAGGTCAGCCAGGAACCAGCACCAAAACACTCCCCCATCCTCACCCCCCTCTCCGCCGCCGTCGCCATCTGCAAACTCCGCCAGCGCCTTCTCAACTCCACCAAAACCACCAGCTCCTCCTCTCCACTACGCTACCTAGATATCCGGCGCATGGCCATCGCCGAGCAGCGGAAGCTGCAGATGTCTGTGCTGCTGGGGGAGGGGGTGAGGGGGCTGCGGGTGGTTGAGTTTGCGGAGGGGGTTTGTGGGATGAGTGGGGGGGTGTTTGGGGCGGTGGGGTGGCGGGTGGTGGGGAGGGGGAGGAGGGGGTGGGTTGAAAGGGGGTAGGGGGGAGGCTGGGGGGATGATTATGGGAGGCGGCGTGGTTATAGGATGGGGTGTTACGAGAACCTAGGTGGAGTGAAGTGAAGTGGAAGTGGAAGTGGGGTGGCCCACGATAATACCAGTATCATATCAAGCCGTATGTTGAGTACATACAATGTTTCAGTGAAAGGTCCAAATTTACTAGTACTATTTGCCTACGTCAAAAATGTAGCCGGTAAGTCAGGGCCTAGCACGCGTTAACAAAGTGTCTCAGGGGATGGAATTCTGGGAGCTCACCCCAAACATGCAGATTATCAGGCGCAGCTGGCGTCCTGTTAACCTCCGTCGTCTCATTCACCAGATCCCCATCCACATAATGCTCCAAGATAAAGCGGTTCGGGTCAAACCAGTAATCGAAGATCTGGCTGCCCATCACATGCCGCCCCACGCCCCAGCAGTTCTCGTACTTCTTCTCGCGCAGCCAGTGGTGGCCCAGCATCTGGATGTCGAAATCGAAGACCTCGAAGCTGGAGTGGTGGACGTGGAATCTCGGGCCCTCGAAGAAGAAGAAGGTGTGGTGGTCGACCCACTGGTCGCCGCGGTCGAGGTGCATGAAGGTCGTGATGTCCTCGCCTGATTCGGGGTGGTATACCAGCTCTGTGGGCTTCCAGTTGAAGTTCGAAGTGTGGAACTCGAAAGCCTTCTTGTAATCCGTCACGCACAGGCCGAAGTGCCCAAGCTTATGGATGGGCGCAGGGCCGTTCTTGAATCGCTGCGTCTTGTTCACCGGTCGATGTTTTGACGTCGGGAAGTTATATGCTAGTTCGGGGAATGTCTCGGTCACCTCAACGGGTGTTTGGCCGTACACGAGATGGAAGGGGCAGTTGTCGACGGGCTCGTAGAACGTTACGCGTTTCCCTCCGCCCGGCGCGTCCGAGTCGTGTATCGGCGTTGCTCCCGGCAGCGATGTTGCCAGCTCTAGATCTTCCAGCGAGTCGACTACAAATGCTGCTCCGCTGAATACGTTCTCTGTCCCTTTTATGGCGCAGTACACGAATGGCTCGGTGCCATAGCCTCGATAGTAGATCTTGTCGTCGGTGCGTTGCGTTACGCTGAACCCGAAATCAAGCAGGAATTGGTGGGCTGAGTCGAGGTCTTTGTGTGTATAGTAGACATGAGCTATGCGCGTAAGGCTGATCTTCTGCTTCACGGCCGAGGGAGACATGTTGACGTAGTGGGGTCGGTCTTGTTGCTTTCGTCTGAAGGGGATGGGGGCGCGTTCACGTATCGAGACTGGGGATTGAAGTTAGCATCGCAAGAAGGGTTGTAGCAGAGGGACCCGGAGCATATATATCAAAGCCATGATCTCGCCCACCGACGACCCGTACGGGCCGTGCGGTTCAGCTGTGTCACCTTGGAGGATGTGGGGTGGGAAGCTATTCGCAAGGTGTGGGACGGGAGCTGTGGGGTGGGGCTCGTACGCCTGAGCTTATATTTCTAGGGCTAACAACGCGAGCCCCCCGATTGGCACGGCGGCTTAGGATTATCAACCCCTCAGTCAGCTTTGACTAGCACTTCCCGATCTCCACTCCCGCACTCCAACGTCGACAGAACAAGAATTTGAGGTCCGCCAGCAACGCCAGAATGTATCTTCCTATCAATTTCGCGGAGGACTGCTACTCGCAGGAGGTTTGGAATTGGAAGCTGCATTCTTGGAACTCTCAGCAGCAATGGCTCAATCTACAAGTTCCCCGGTGATTGCAGAGAAAGGCGGGCTTCAGGATGGACAGAACACGACAGCCATAGACACAGATCTTTTGATCATCGGCGCAGGCCCAGCAGGCGCAGCTTTGGCATGTTTTCTCGCTCAGCATGGTAAGCTTACAATGTCCTTAAAATGGCATCAGGAAGCTAATTGCGTGACAGGCCTGAAAGGCATCATGCTGGCGGCCGCGCCGTCGACGGCCGACACTCCCAGAGCTCACATCACGAATATGGCTGCCCTAGAATGCCTGCGAGACATTGGCCTAGAAGATGAGTGTATGCAGGTGGCTGTGAAAGGCGATTGCATGCAGCATACGAGGTGGTGCCATAGCATGGCTGGGGAGGAGTTTGCGCGGATTTACTCGTGGGGGAATGATCCTGCGAGGGCGGTATGCTTTCCCGATCCCGAACTCGAACACTGCTGATGGTTTTTGAAGGGAGATTATGATGCCGCGAGTCCTTGTAGCCATGTCGATATTCCTCAGACTGTTCTCGAACCGATACTTGTCCAACATGCCACGCATAATGGCTTCCAATGCCGATTCGACACCTCTTTCCTCTCTTTCGAACGTAAATCGGACGGCACGACTATTAGCAGAGTCAGAGACAACCTCTCCAAATACGAATATGAGATTCGCTCGAAATATTTGTTCGGCTGTGACGGAGCTCGAAGTCAGGTTCTGCGTGAATTGAAGATACCTCTGATCAAGAAGCCCGGTCAAGGCTTAGCCATCAACGCTTTGGTCAAGGTCGACCTTGAGCGTGTCGTTGAGAACAGGATGGGAAATCTACATTGGGTTATGCAGCCAGATATGGAGCGCCCGGAGTTTGCATGGACAGGTTTAGTAAGGATGGTAAAGCCGTGGAATGAGTATGTTTTGTTTATCAAATAACAAGAGCTTCTTCTGACTTTCTAGGTGGATGTTCATTTTTCTTCCTACTCCAGGGGCCGGTGTTAACTTTGCACCCTCGCAAGAAGAATACGTTAAAATTATCAAGCAGTTTGTCGGCGATGATTCGATACCTATTGAAATCCTTGGGATCTCAAAATGGGTCATCAATGAAACAGTAGCTGAGTATTACTCTGATGGTAATATGTAAGTACTTTTTCGTGAAGATGTTAGCTTGATATTTTAACATTCCCAGCTTCTGCCTCGGCGACGCCGTCCACCGCCACCCCCCATTCAACGGCCTCGGATCCAACACCTGCATCCAAGACGCCTACAATCTCGCCTGGAAAATCGCCTACGTCCTTAACGGCAGAGCCAAGCCCAGCCTTCTCGACTCTTACAGCCTCGAGCGCCAGCCCGTCGGCGAAGCAGTAATCACGCGCGCCAACCAGGGACTCCGGGACCAACTACCCATCTGGGAAGCTCTCGGGATGTTGGACCCGTCTCTTGAAGTTCGGAAGAAGCAGTTTGCTGACCTTGGAGCTGCTACACCTGAAGGTGTCACGAGGAGGAAGAAGTTCGAGGAGGGCGTCAGAGGCACGGCGCATGAGTTTCATGCTGTGGGTGTGGAGATGAATCAGCGGTATGAGTCCAGGGCTGTGTATCTGGAAGATGAAGACCCAAGACCGCCACTTCCTGAGAACCCGGTCTTGCAGCATGAGATCACGACGTATCCGGGTAGCCGACTTCCTCACGTTTGGCTCAATACGCGATTACCTGGGAAGCAGTTTTCCACCATTGATCTTGCCGGGCACGGCGTGTTCTCCTTGTTCACTGGAATTGGCGGAGAAGCTTGGAAGCCAGCTGCTATCAACGCTGCAGATGTTTTAGGGATTGAGATGAGGGCATATTCCATCGGATGGTGCCAAGACTATGAGGATGTGTATTTTGACTGGTCGAAGAGAAGAGAGGTGGATGACGACGGATGTGTGCTTGTGAGGCCTGATCGATTCGTTGCTTGGAGATCTACGAGGATCGTTGATAGGCCGGAAGAGAAGATCCTTCATGTTTTGAAGACTATTCTAGGGAGGTAGAGCGCTGCGAATTCTCACGCGAGAGAGCAGCCCCCTATACAGATACACGTTCAAACTCGTCCCGCTTGCTGACATCTTCCGATTTCCTTGAGGGCGGTTCGAGGAAAACCGTCCACCTCATTGCGAAATTAGTCTGATGGTTGACTCAAGGCAGTGTTCATTTGATGATCTCGGCTGGCTATTACGAAGGCATCGATGTGTTTCATTCTACTAATAATACAAAGCCATCTCAGTTGATCTGTCTAGCTTCCATGTACAACAAGCATGAGGCCCCACAGGCTGCGTTCCAGTCTAAGAATCGGCTCGGCCATCGAATCCCTCCAGCACCACGAACGGCCGTGCCTCCGCCAGCTTCCGCGCCTTCGCTACGCCAGCCGCCACCTGCTGCCGCAAAAGCGCCGTATTCGCTACCTCGGCTTCAGCAGGCCTCACGACCAGTCCACGCGGATACAGCGGCTCGAGCTGCACGTCCAGCTCCCCGAAATCATGCAGCTGCCTGTCGAGCCAGAAATACGGCCGGCCCGCGCGCCGGACCAGCAGGTGCGTGTTCCGGACCTCGTCGACGTGCGCGCAGCGGTACGAGCCGTCGGCTTCGAGGACGGCGCTGGCGTGCCAGGGGCTCGTCAGCGTGGCGCCCGCGGGCGGCGGGATCAGCGCTATGCAGAGCTTGGTGGGCCCGCTGGGGGGGTGGACGGAGAGGCGGATGGATGTGGAGGAGGGGGGGCGCGAGGCGAGCGCGGTGGCCCAGATCTGGAAGATGGAAAATGGATCGTTATGTTGTGTTATCTTGGCGGGGGGATGGGAGGGGGAAGGAAGGGGGATTCTTACTTTGCCTCTGTGCAGCATTTTGTAGGCGATTTGCTCGACTGCTTTCTTGAATGCTTTTTTTGAAGTATTGGTGTGTTGGAACTCGGCGTGTACGGCGCTGTTGGCCAGATCTTTCGTCATGAATTTCACGAGGCCTTTGTATTTCTCGCGCAGAGCGGGGTCGCTCCTTACAGCCTCTTTGATGTCGAAGTCTCGCGGCGTGTAGCTGGCAATGAGCTGCTGGCGGAACCTCGCGGCGTGGCCGAGGAACTCCTCTCTCGTGAACTCGTCTCCTGTCTTTTTGTCATCCTCCGTCCTGGCGACGTCGAAGAAGTGCAGCATGGTCAAGTGTCTTAGGTTCTTTCGCTGCATGATATCTCGCAGGCCGGCGCAGTACGCCCAGACCTCTGCATCGGGCACGCCCATCAGATCTAGTGCATTGCATTTCCGTCAGCTTTCTTTCTTTCTTTCTTAAGGATTTATTTTCCACCGCAGAGAAAGAAAACGCACCGTTATACAGCAGCCCGTCGCTCGCAACCGCGATCGTGGCGCCCGGCCGGTACACGTCCCCGATCCGCGCGCACAGGCTCTCCAAGTGCTGCAGCGCCAGCTCCTCGCCCAGGTCCGGCAGGGACCCGAGGGTCTTGTCGGCTCGGTTGGGGCTCTTGTAGGGGAATGCGGGGATGACCATGCGGACGGGCGCGTCCTGAGCGACGAACGCGTGCACGCGTGAGAGGAAGCCGGCTCGGCCCGCCCAGGGGGTGCTGGGGGATGTGTCGTGTTGGTACTGCTGGATTATGTTGAGGATGTTGGTGGAGAGCTCGGAAATGTTCGAGGGTACTGTGGTCGGCGACGCTGCGGGAATCTTGGATGGGGCTTCGTCTGTGCTGCTTTGTTCGGGGGGACTGCTGATCGAAGACGGGTTGAGGGAATGATCTGACATGGTGCTCGTTGTGTATGACAGTGGAAATGAGAATCTCAAAATGGGGATCCAGAGATGGTTGGTTGTATGGTTCTGTTTTGGACGTTTAAGGCGGTCGATCTGGAATGCCCGTCAAGGGTCACTGAACCTATGCTTTAAATATATCCAGCTTTAGAAGAGCATTCAGGGATGGCACAGCTCAACCAATAGAGTTGTCTCAGATTGTGTACGATCTCATGATTCTGACTAGATTAGAAAAATTGTCAGTTGATGGGTCCTCTGCGAGTGATTCAAGTAAGATTGTATCGTTCCTAGACAGGCTCGCCAGCTACTGCTGCTTTCATCTTGAGAATATAACATAATGAGATATCCACGAAAGTCATTGAATATGTCAAACATCAGCAAAATGCTCCTCAAAATCCCTCTCGAACACGGCAAATCGAAAGTTTACTCCCTCGAGCTCAAATCAACAATTTTACGTCGCCATTCAGAAAGGGCATTACCGCAACGAGACTCCCGAACACAACTGAGAAAGTAACATGATTTTAATCTTCAATATTCTCACATAGTACTACAACTCAAACACTAATCCACCTCGCCATCCACGTCTCCGTCACCAGCTTCGCCTCATCCACCAGCCCCATATCCAGCAGCAGCTGCGCCGTCCCCCTCGTCGCGCTCTCCAGCGCGCTCCAGATCCACGCATGCGTAAAACTCGTATGCTCGCCCACAAACACCGTCTTCTGCTCCGTATGAAAGTAGGCCGGCAGATACAGCGCCTGCTGGCCCGCCAGCGGCGCACACCACGCGCCGGCCTGGAACTCGTTCTGCTCCCAGCAGATCCGGTCGTAGTTCCCCGTCCACTGCTCCGCGGCGACTGCGCCGTGGACTTCCACCATGGCGCGCTGGACGTGCGCCACGTGCTGGGCGTCGGTGAAGGAGCCGAGCGAGCGGGCGGGGACGCCGGAGGCGTAGGAGGCGAGGATGACGCCGGGCCCGGTGGAGTTGAGCGCGTACGAGGGGTAGCAGATGGCGCTTACGGCGGGGATGGAGGTTGCGCCGCAGCCGCCGAAGATGGCTTTCTTGCCGGGGGTGTAGTTGTCCTTCTCCCAGAAGCGGGTCTGGTAGTGCAGGGCGACTTTGCAGGATTGCTCGTAGTTGAGGCTCTGGATGGCGCGCGAGAGGAGCGAGGTGTAGGATGGCAGGCGCCAGAGGTGGACGCGCGAGAATGGCACGGCGGTGATGACGTAGTCGAATTCTGCGGTTGATGCTGAGGGCGCGAAGGGGTCGTCTGTTGGGCGGTAGGAGACGGTGAGTTTGTCGGTGGTCGCGTTGTAGGCTAGTGCCTGGACTGAGGAGTTGAATAATGTTCGGTTGCTGACCAGCGGCATGAATGCTGCGGGGAGCCTGGAGAGTCCCTGATCGATAGTCCTCCACGTGGTTGCCGAGAAATACTCGGTCTCATAGTACCAAGAGTCCGCGTTATCTCCCAGGGAGTCAACTTCGTCGGTGATATTGGCATCTGTACCCAGTCGGTATCGCAAGTAGCCGCTCTCGGAGAAACTTAGATAGCCAGCGGAGACGGCAGCTTTGTGGGCTGTGAAAACGTTGGTTGCTACTGCTTTCAATTTTTCGCTGTCGAGATTTAGCCAGTTGTCGTAGGCGTTTGATGCGGCTTCTACAGCGGTCGCGTTGGAGTACGTGGCTGTGATGTTGTCAGCAAGTGATGGGTTGGCGTCGACGTCGGCGGCGCTTGGTACGGTTCCATCTGCAAGGCGCTTGCTTGTATCTGCAGGGACGTTGGGGCTGCTTTGGATCCATCTGGTTTGGTTAGCTCGTCTAAACTTGAAAGGATTATTGTTGATGGCTTACTTGATGAAGTTAACCATCAGCGAAGAGTCATTTCCGTTGAAGTTGTTGATGGCATCGGTAAGCTGGAACACCATCTTGTGATCATTGATTTCAATCGTCTCGTTGGTCGTTGCGTCTGTGAGACTGACGGGGAATCTCATAGGGCCCATTCTAAATGGATGTCAGAACGGAAGTTCAAGAACGAGGATTGCACTTACTCCTGATATTGATACTGATCCGGCGTTGTGCCATTTAGGTACGAGGTGTGCACTCGCCCTCCGACACGACCTGAAGCCTCAATGATTTGCCAATCATGAAATCCTACTGAAGTGAGGAGGAACTGTTGTTTAATCAGTAACCGACTTCTCTCGGGGTAGTCCGGTGACTTACAGAACTCATCAGGCCGCTCATTCCACCGCCAAGGATACCAATTTTCTTGGTCTTGGCGGCAGCTACGAACGTCGTCCCGGGTTCCTTTTCTTTCACATACTCGACGCCATCGAACCAAGGTCCTTCGGCATCCGCAATCTGTGTTAATGTCAGTCCCGTGTATACAATACAGTGAAGCTCAGAAGCCAAGCCTCGAACTCTGGATGGAAAGGACGATGCTTACGTCTGCAAATACTACATCATCCTCATCTCTCTTGCTTAGCAAATCTCTCTTAGACTTTCTAGTCTTGACCGTGATTGGCGATGAGTAGCCCAGGAGATCCAATCCAGAATATGCATTCAAACAGCCACCTGAGGGTACGTCTTGAGGAACTATCCACACAAATCTTTGTGGACGCTGAGATGAATGCTCTATATGTCGGCGAGCAAGAGGGTGATCTCCCACTGCGGTTCTACCAATCAGGTGATGATGAGAGTCTAGCGAGAGCTCCGGAGATGTGCCACATGAACCATAGTGCAAAGAGAGGTCTCCGGATACGGGGAGGCTGTAGGTGATGTGAATATTAGCAATGCCATCAGCTTCCACCTCAAAAGGGCCAGAGAAGCTAATTGATTCGTGTCTTGGGATGATGGCAGTAGCACTCCCCAGAGCCACGATGGCAGATAGAGCAAGAGAATAGAAGGTCATGGCTACTTGCGGACACTTGGGCAGCTTGACAAGGCGGAAGTCAAGAGAAGTTGGACATAAACAGCAAATTGATTCATCGGAAGCGGGGTTTATATATAAAACCATTCTCGTTCCTGAGAACAACGCCGGATATCCCGCTCCTCATAATGGCTCGGGGCTATCCAGCCATTCTTCTAGACTACTAGAAAATGCCGGGGTTGGGACGGAGTACGGAGTATGCATATCGGGGGCTCAGGCACCGGCGACCCACAACCCATTACTATCCCTACCGTCGGTTCAAGAACAGGTATTATAAGCCGCGCCTTTTGACTTTGTCACAATAACGTGGAAAGGGCGTGTGTATGAGAAGGTAAGATGACTTTGATCAATGCCTATCTTGCAAGACCTTCCCTTTTCGGCTTACCGAGTTGGCCGAGCTTACTATCTTTTCTGACGAGTAGCCTCGTCACCTGTAGATAGAGCTTTCGCTTTTACTAAAGAGCCCCGGACCTTTGACAAACGCCTCGGGTTCAAGTACTATTTGTGGCGGCGGAGAGGGGAATGGGGGAGGTGGCGAACGTTGCGCGCGGCTAACGGTAGAGAGCGCGAACCCGCTTGCCCACATTGTCCACCTTATCTCTTATCTACTGGTAGAGCAAGATTTCAGAGAACTTGAATTGCGGTGTGTAAATGGAAAAGATCAGTAATCGAAAGTTGATTCGTGGGGAAGACGAATGTGCAGTCGCGGAAATGCCCCGTACCAATGGCGGTGGGCATTGATAGCCGCAGCGGGATCCACTGCAACCAGGATTCATAGACACTTTTTGATCAACGAAGCCAAAGCCTCGGCCGTGTTGGAATTCGTCTAGGTACTTAGATTTGTGAGGTTGGTCTGCCTTCATCACTGAACGGGGGACACAACAATTGCCCCGCCTAGACTTATTGAAGCTTTCTACCAGCTTGCCTAATGAATTCTCTCAGACAGAAATGCATCTCCTCTCCTTGCATTGGTAAGGGCACGAATTATCCGTCGCTCTATAGTACAATTTTAGAGAACACTTGAACCCGAACTTTGATTTCATCCCCTTCACAAAAAGTCTTATTCATCCACGCAACTACGATACCTTCGCACTTGAGAATGGAACAAGGAACGACCACTAGAAGCTCCGTTTCTATCATGTCAGACGCCAGTGAGACAAAGCATGATCGCCGCATTCGGAAGTTGCAGTACGCAGAGAAGGAACTTACCCAACAAAGACGATTTGGACAGCTATTTAAACCGCAGCTATTCTTTGATGTAAGGGACTTATCTTCCATCTTTAACAAAAATCGCAGAACACAGAAATCATGGCTCCCACAAGAAAGACTGCCAAGACCAAAGAGCGCAAAGAAGCAGCCAAACCTGCCCGACCCAAGAAGTCGGGGCTTCTTGAGATCGAGGGTAGAATCAAAGATAAACCGATCACCTTGGTAGTAGACAAATCTGCCATCGAGGGCCCCCACTCGAGTTTCCTTCGAAGAAGGATCGAAGAACTCAACAGAGTGTTCCCCCAGATCGACTTGAAGGTCCCAGTAGAATACCAAGGAGCCGCGCAAGATGATGCAAACCGAGTCAATGAGCCTTGGTACCGAAGGGTGTTGCGAGAGGATTGGGCGACACCTCTCTTCCTTGCTCACCTGGCACTTGATTCCCCCGAGCACTTTCGGAAGTACCTCGGGGGCGGTAGCATTTGGGATGAAGTGCAGGAATTCATTAAGAAGAAAAGATCACCATCAAGTCCTACGTCTCCGAAGAAAGTCTCAAAGAAAAAGTCAAGCAGCAAGAAGGGAAAAGGGAAAGCGAGGAAGGCATCTCGTATTCCAGCTGATGATTCGGATGAGCCGCATCCTAAGACTCCTAGCACCGCAGGTCTGCAGTCTAATGGTCTCTTTCCCGGGTTTACCACAGGGGTCTCAGACACTGGGTCAGTCGAAGCAGATGGTCCCTTTCCTGGGTATGACACAGTACTTCCAGGATTCATACCAGGCCAGTCAGCCTCGAATGTCTATGATCCAGCATACTGGACCTGGACACCCGAAGGTGGTCACATTCCCGGGTACGCCCCAAGAGCCAGACCAGGCCAATCGATCTTAGATGTCTACGGCCGAGCTGACGATTGGGGAATGGAAGACCCTTTCGGCCCGCCGGAGCTCACGTACGGGTACGGCATTTACCCTTCTTCTATGCAGGCCGAGCCCTCCCCAGGCAGTCCGCCGAAGAAGAAGGACCAATCTATCAAGAAGGCAAAAGCCGCGAAGAAAACACATCCTACCAAGATCACAAAGAAAGGCTCTGCTAACAAGGTTTCGAAGAAGAAAGCGGCTCCAAAGAAGAAGGTGACCGCCCCAAAGAAAAAAGCACCTAAGCCGCTCAAATTCAAGAAGGAAGGGGCACCCCCGCCAGAAACCCCGCCACCAACAAGCGGCCCGAGAAGGAGCACAAGACTCCAGAAAAGGTAAGGAAAGGTAATATGTCTATGGATTACGGGCTTTGTACACGAGATTTGTGATTGTAATCGGGAGTTTTGGGACAAATGTAATTGCACACCTTGTTTCAGTCGCTCATTACTAATGGTATCTTGAATTCAAATTGATTTCGAACTTCTCGCTTGGCTCACTCGAGCGGGCATTCTTTTCTGTTTAATTCAGTGACATGAGTCTCCGCATGACTTATCCACCATTCGGTGGTGACTTGCCGTATCCGTTTGAGTAGCTGGGCAATTGTCAAATCGCTGAACCAATGCCAATGTGAATCGCATGTACAGCAAGATTTTTGAAACGGAGCGGCAAATCGCTTCGAAACGAAGCTACTCGTAGTGAGTAGGGTCTGGAAAGCAACGCTTCTCCGTATGTGCTAATGAGTGGCGATCCGTCGTACCAAAAGCCGCTTGCCACATACCTACAATGTCGTCCTGATTCCTACGCCAGCACCTGCTTGAGCTTGGCCACAAACTCCTCTGTCACAGCGACGAACTTCTCAATATGTTGCTCCTTCAGCTCCAGATTCAGCGCAATGAATCCCCTCGATGCCATGTAGATGCCGTGTTCTAGCATGTGGTGCCAGTACAGTGCCAGTAGACTTTTCTCGCTCTCGCCAGAGAAGTGGATAGCTAGCATGCTCCCTTTGCCTGAAATCCACATGCGTGGCTTCTGTTCGGGGTTTGAAGAGTTGACACTGCTCCCGGTGGAAGGAGTATCCAAGTCCATAGATTCAGGAGACCCGTTGGTCGATGTCGACTTCGTGACACCATGCTTTTTAAGCACTTCCTCAATAGACGCTTTCAGGCTCTCGCTCAGTGCATTTAGCTGTTTCACCCTCTCCTCGCTGTATATCTCCATGCCGGCACAACCTGCAGCCATCGTAATAACGTTGTTGTTGAAAGTTCCCGAATGGCTGAGAGCACCATTCCGTGGATCGAACATGCTCATGATACCACCGTCTTTTCTCCCGCCGAAGGCTCCGAAAGTCATGCCGCCTCCGACCCATTTGCCCAAAGTGACAAGGTCCGGCTTCAGGCCAAGAGTAGATGAGCAGCCGTGGTAGGCAAGCCGAGAAGTCATGACTTCGTCCACGATGAAAAGTGCGCCAAGACGGTGAGCTTCTTCATTTAGGAATTTGAGGAAAGCTTCGCTCCCAACATTGCAGCCTCCGCTTCCTTGGACTGGCTCAACGATGATCGCTGCGAGATTGTCCTTGGGGAGGCTTGAGATTATCCTTTGGGTACCTGGGATGTCATTGAAAGGTGCTGTGACAAAGTGATGCGGAAGGTTGACGCTGACTTTAGCGGGTGATTGGGGAAAGGTAAGTGTTCCACCATGGTATCCGCCTGAAAACGTAAGGATTGTTTGGCGGCCGGTGTAGGCTACCGCGGTGGCGAGAGCCATGGTATTTGCCTCTGTTCCCGAATTTGTGAAACGGACAAGCTCAACGCCTGAGGGTGAGAAGCGTTGTGTGACCTAGGAAATGTCAAACAATGATTCCATACATGGCCGCCCTGAGTGCATCCATGATTGAAGTTCACATACCTTCCTCGCCAGTTCTCTCTCGTAAGAGTTCGGTCCTCCGAAATTCCAGCCATTCTTCATGGCCTGAGAAACAGCAGCAGAAATAGTAGCATTCGAGTGACCATAGATGCCGGCTGAGTACTCACTCAAAAAATCAATATACACGTCACCATCCAAGCTCCTCAGCTCGCAGCCTTTGCCCCCCGCTTTTCCCACAAAGTCAGCCCAGCTCGAAACAGACACGAGTAAGAAGATAATGATTGAAAGGAAAACATACCAAAAGTGATTGGGAAAGGGCTCGCGTGGAGGACTGATCTCGTATTGCCGCCAGGGAAGTCTTGACACGCCTCTTCGTGAGCCTTTAGACTTCGTGGATTGGCTTCTGCATATCCGGCCTTGGCGAGCTCAACGACTTGTTCAAAAGGGTCTCGGCAGGCTTTTTTTGCAGCGTCCTTGCAGAATGAGCTCGCAGCCTGTGCACGTGAACTCTCTATTGCTTTGGCAAAAACGAAAATGCAGTTCGTTCCGTCTGGGTCTATGCCGTTCATGGTCGCAGAGTATAATCGGTTATATGTGAGTGAACGAGAAGAGTTCGACACTCTCTGGATGATTGATAAGCTTTATGGGAGTTGAGACTATTGAGGAAGGCTTCTAGAAAGAAAGGAGAGGACCCGACAAAGAGTGGAGGGTAAGCCTTCACGTGATTGGTTGGCTTGTATCGGCAGTGAAGGGACTTTGAGGAAAGGGCAGAGGTGATCTCACCTCTTTGTGAATCCGGTTTCCTTGGGAACTCTGAAAAGACGTGAAAACTTTTCTTGACTTCATAATATCGTGAATTGCATTCGTATATATCGTCCGCGCTAAAAACTACCTCTTCCTTGTATTGGTGGCCGCACTACCCTTCGCAAATGCCGGTATACCTTGCCGTAACATCATCTCTTTGGCTATTTGAAGGACAGTACGGCAGATTCTTGCTCATCGACAATGAGTCGTTCAATGTTGTTCCTCGACAGTGACTTAGTAAATGTCTCTCCTGAGCCTTAGGAAAGTCCGTGCAGACCGTTTTATACGCGCTGTCTCTGGGATATTCCAAGCCGAAGAGAATGGTGACTCTGCAGGTGTCTTCTAGATGGACTCCTGAGGATGAGGAACCGAGCTCTAGAGCACAAGCTAATTCATAGACCTCGAGTTGTGTATTGCCATTTGCATCGGAGGTTGATAGAAGCAATTACGCTAACCGTATCTGGATTGATTTCAGCCAGCCGAGGTCTACGAAGTTGATATCAAGACCTCAACCAACATCAATTGTGTCTCAGGGATCGAGTCACCGTCTCTTAAACACCTTGTCAATCACAAAGCTATCATGGCAGACCAAGAGCAAGCCGCCAAAGATGCGGTGATGAAGCAGCGGATTATCAGGTACGCGCGATAATTTCCGTGAAGTTGGTAGCTTTATCAGAAGTTTGAGACATGCGCTTGCTGTTCTTCCAATACGCTCTTGTTTACTTGCTAGAGAAGCAAATACTGACATAGGAAATTCAATGAAGCCATCTTAATGCCGACCACCAAGTCTCCCTCTCGTACTACCTACGACACTACAAGCAGCTCTCGTCCTCCCAAGCTCGAACCCCCACCGTTACCGATATCACGCTCGACGCATTGAGCATCAAAACCCTCGACGGCAAGATCCATACAATCCCCTTCAAGCCGCCCATGAAGAGCTTCGCCGAGGCGCGCACGCGAACGGTCGACATGGACCGCGAGTCCCGCGAGGCATTGGACATCAGCAACATCCGAATCACAGAATACGAGCCTCCTCGGAGCGCGCAGCATGTCATTATCTTCGGTCTCTGCGCCATGACATACACGTTCTTCGCTACGCGGCATAGGATGGTACCAGGGACGTGGTTCTATGATCGTATTCTGCCGTGGTTTCCTGGCGGTCCGGAGTCCTTCCTATGGATTACCAAAACAATATTCCTACCGGTCATATTCTTGCATACCTTCGAGACATATTGGTTGGATCGAACTCGATTAAGGAAACATGCGGTCGAGAGAGGCTCTCTTCTGTGGTGGAAATGGATTGCAAGCATCTTCATTGAGGGCTTTGGCGCTTTTCAGAGGATTGACGCTACGGTCAAGAGGAAGCAGCTGGAGATGGAGAAGGCGAAGCATTGAACCACAAAAAGACAAGTGTCGATATTGATGAGTTATTCTACTCATGGACATCTCTCGTCGTGTAAATTGTTACATGGCTGCTACGCTTCTCCTCGAACTACGGCGTCGACATCATGCTGCTCGTCATGCTATTGCCGTCATTCTGGGTGGCCTTGCTGTATACGTTCTTTACATTTCGAAAATTTGTCTACCTATTTGCAATCCCGTATTCTCTGGCTTTAAATTTCTCCTTACTATGGAACCCTAGTTTAACATACGCAGCAAGCTGTTCCTTCCCTGAGCAGAGGTAGGCTCTCCAAGGACAGAACTGGAATGTCTGTCCCCCTCTAAAATCATGCTCTCAGTCTGCATCCTTTCCTCTCTCTTTCTCGTAATCTCAGCATCGACCTGTAGCCTTTTCGTATATCGTACGTTGTGCCACTCGAAGAACAGCGCGCTGATCATCGCTAGTCCCGTCATCGGGATAGCTGCGATTAGTACCTTCTGCAGTGCCTTGTTGTAAGCTGTGATCACACTTGGCAGCTGCTCTGGAGTGACAAAGTTCCGGTAGAGGGATGCGCCAGCGTTGACCACGGCTTGGATGTTGACGCCGGGCAGTTCGTTGTTGCGGCCAGCGTTCAAAAGCGAGTTCTGTAAAATGTTATTTCCGACCGAGACGAAGATGGCGCCTCCGAGGGATTGGAAGGCTACAACAGCCGCAGTGCCAATTGATACGTCGCGGAGCGGGAGAGCAATCTGCACGGCATTGAAACCTTGTTGGATTGCCATTCCGATCCCGAACGACGCGACGATTTGATACCCGGCCCACTGCACTGTCGGTGTTTGCGCGTTGATCGTGCTGAGCAGTCCGCATCCAACGGTTCCGATCGCAGATCCGACAATAGCTGGGGCGGCAAAGTACCCGTTCTTCGAGACGAAGACACCTGCAGCTAAGGAAAGTACGGCGTTGGCTGCCACGTACGGAATCATGTTGACGCCGGACTCGATAGCCGTGTTGTCTTTGATAGCTTGAAACCACTGTGGTAGGTAGAAGGCATGAATGAGAATTGCAGAGTAGATGAAGAACGACATGGCACACGCCGCCGCCACGTTCCTCTGCTTCATGATCCGAGGCGGCATCAGGGCACCGTCCGCTTTCCACCACTGCCAGGCACAAAAGACGATGAGAGTAGCTCCGGCCCCAGCCAGCAGACCAGCCACTTTTGGACTTCCCCAAGGAGTATGCATTTCGGTGGCTTGGAGTGCGAGGAACAGCTGGGTCATCCCGCCGAGCATGAAGATATTGCCTATGATGTCTAGCTCCATGACGCGGAAGAGCCATGATTTGTCCATCATAGCGTGCTGCTTAGGTGGGTGGAAGAGAAGGAGCATTGCGAAGATCGTAGCGCCGCCGACCGGGAGGTTGAAGTAGAAGCACCAGCGCCAGGTCACCAAATCTGTGAATACGCCTCCGAGAAGCGGCCCGCAAGTTGCCCCAAGACCGAAGCTGGGAACGGATTAGTCAGGATGCAGGACGGGATCTAGAGAACTTACACCAATCCGACAACTGCACTTAGGATCGGACGCTGATGCAAGGGGACGGTGTGGGCTGCGATCACGAAGCTTCCGGTTAGGATTCCGGCGCTTCCTAGGCCCGCGATCGCCCGCCCAATGATCAATACCATGGAGTTTGGCGCTATCCCGCAGAGCAGGCTACCGATTTCAAAGAGTGTGATTGCTGTTAAATACGCCCATTTCATATTAAAGAGCATGAAAATACGCCCGAAGAAAGGTTGGAATGCTGAAGCAGTAAGTAGATACGCTGATCCGTACCACCCTATGTCATCAAAAGAATCGAATTGGCTGACTATGAAAGGAATTGCCTGTGCCATCAGCATTCTGTGCTAAGAGAAGGAGAGCCGGTGTCACTTACAGTGGTAATGATCGTGCGATCGATAGAAATAAGGAAAACAGCCAGCGAGATGCCAATCATCAAAAAAACCGTAACGATGGTATTGGGATATACAATTTCCTCCTCTGTCTTCGGTTCTAGCGGCGGAACCTCATCACCGCCCATTCCGAGGACGCTCTTACTGAGAATCTCCCTCTCCTCTAAAGACCAAATGCGGCTGAGGTCGCGGTAGCTTCCTCGCAACGTAGTGCCAGTCACGGAGACGTCACTCGTCCGGCACTCTCTCGCCAGCTGGCTGAGGTCCCAAGGTGGAGGTGTGGTCTCGCCCGTGCCACTCCCATACCTCTGGTCTTCGAACCTCAGGCTGATGGTGCTGTATTGTGTAGTTGACGGTCGACTTGGAGGTGTTTTGGGCAGCGAATAGTATTCTGAGGCAGTGCTAGGCGGTGGCTGCTCAGAGCCTGCAGAATGCAAAGAATTACCCGAACTGTTGCGTCGGCGATTGGACGTCCTGGTCCTGATTGACTCTCCAGATGCCTCTAACGCATCTTGAATAAGCTCCTGAAGCTCGGGGTTGATGTTGGAGGACGATTGAGAAGCGTCACTGGCTGGTTGGGAATGTGATTGGAAGCTTGGTGATGGTAGAGAGCCACCAGTTAAGTTCCTTGGTTGAGTTGAGGCGGCTGGAGGTGTGATGCCCGACGACATCTGCCGTGCAGACCGACGGAGCTCGATAGGTGGTGGTGTAGCTGGGTCTGGTGAGGAAAGCGGCGGATCGTCTGCTCGTTCCGGCATGTCGGCCAAAGTTGGGCAGGAAAGCCACCAAAGATTAAAAATTACTCAATTGCAGTAAGCAGCTCGAACGAGAGAGGAGACTTCATCAGTGTATGCACTGTGAGTGGTAGGCATGAGCGATGCGTCTCTCGGACTCCGAAGGGTATAGAAGCACAAAACATTGAGTATCGGGAGGGGGAAGTCCACCCCACCACCTTTCTGTTTTGATCAACTTAGTAAGACGTGCCAATCGCGCTTGCAAAGTCACTGTGGCAAAAATAAACACGAAGCAGAAGTTTAGAGCCAGAATTCATGTCACATGCGTGTTACCTGAATAATGGACCCATACAGACCCTTCCGAGGATCGCTCCGAATGTAATATGCTCAGACCAGAGCTCTTGGGCCAAAGCGCAGGGTTCCGAAGACAGCTGGCAGGGGTGATCCTACGGGCGAGGGACATGGTCTCGATCTTAGAGTTGCAAGGCTGACGGGAGTAAGTTAAGTACTTCCTGACTTTGACTTTCCGATCCGATTAAGTTTCGCATATTCTTGCTTTAACTTTATACGTGGAGCTTTTCAAGATTTACGAGACTGCACTTATTCAGATTTGTTTACAACTTCAATTACTATCTACTGCACTTGATAGGGAATAGCATTCTATTATTGTTTATGATGCAATCTATAAGATCTGTGTTCGCTTCAAGTGTGCAAGTTGAGCCAGTGTCGATACCACTCCTGGGATGCCAGTTCCATCAGAGTGCCTTCCGAGCGCTTCGCCCTCGGGTCTGAACTCCATCTCCAAAGCTTTCTGCCCTTGTGCCGACAGAGTTGCGGCGATTTCCATGCCACGCTGTCGCTCCCGTTCGATCCGTTCGAGCTCACTGACCTCCTTCTCGTCTCCCATTTCAATGCCGGAGTCAGATGAAGAGCAGGATTCTAAGTTGATTGGCTTAACTTCATGAGACAGTGTCACAGCTTCGTCGAGAGACTTTGCGGGTAGAAGGCCGGATTGCTTGAGCATCAGGGCCGGTGAAATTGTTCTCCGGCCTTGCTTGAAGACACATTTGCTCAGTGCCGTAGCGATTACGGCTTCGTGGCTTACCATGGCATCAACATCGGGTTCATTGCTTGGACACTTTAGATCCCCATTTTGGGATGTTTGCTCTGGATGGATGGTGTATTGATGTGGCTTGAAAGCACCCTTCCGTACAAAATGAGTGACGATGTAAATCCATTTCTCGTCCCAAGACAAAACTCGAGTCCATAGCTCATAGGACTCATATGGCCTAAGCTCACGTTTGAATGAGCAACTGACTGCACCCAGTGCCAGACCAAAAGTCGGTCTATCAGTACCAGCTATTGCGCCTGTACCACCACGCATGTACTCGATTCCGGTAGAGAATAGCGTACAGACGAGGTGGCCGCGAGCAATGTCGACGTCTGAAAAGTATGTAGAATTGGATTCTGACAGTGTTGTCAACAGGGTTTTAGGTCCAAGAACAGAATAACGAACTATGCAAATTGAAATCAATCTCCGATATTGGGCAATAGGTTGTTGTGATCAGGGGCTGGAATAATTGATCTGACGAGACAGGCTTCTTAGGTCTGTGAATTCTACAGCAGAACCTGAAAGCGTTGACAATTCGCATCTACAGATTGCAATTAGACATAGATTGGCGGGTACTGGCAGACATTACTTACATGCCATATTAAGGGGGCGTTCTTTAGATTCCCGAGAACGAGGAGGACGACCAGCAGCCTCCATATTGTGAACAGCGATAAGACTTGTGATAGCAGCCCTTCATGGGGCCGGGGAGATGTGGATGACATTGCAGCCGCGGGTATACACGATCTTGAAGGCACAGAAATCTGATAAATCGCAGAGCTATTAAATAATGTCATCACGACCACATGAAGAAAAATAACCAACATCAAGGAAGGATGCAGAATTCAAAGATCTGAAGTATCCACCAGCGTTTCAAAAAAATTAATTTTTGCGTCAAGTAGATGAGTAAGAGAACCTAGATTGAGGGTTTATGTTTCCGAACTGCCATACAGAACAGGTGTCTGTATACAATCGCTCGGCAAATTCCATCATTGCTTCTCGGTAGATATACTACATCGAAACGCACCTTCTCCAGGAATACCGCTGTCGATCCTACATAGGATATAAAGTAAAAGCTCAGGCTAGAAAATAATACACACGTCTTGAATGCCGAGTAAAGACCAGGTTTCACAGGAAATTGTTGGGCAATCTGCTGAGATCAGACCCTTCTAGCCTAGTCAGCTTTCAGTTTTCAAGAATGATCTAGAGTCAAAACCTTCCGTTGAGCTTGCTGGACCAGGTCTCATGAGAACTCGCGCTAGGTGGGTCACTTGAAAGCGGGCTTGACGGGGATTAATTTAGTGGGCAGCATAATCCCTCTGTATTGTAAAGTCAATGAAGGGTAGCTCGCAAGGTGATGGGTCGCACTTCAGTGAATAAACGGCGAAGAATATTCAGAGATGTATCAGATAGGTATGTTCCGACGATAACAAGAATCGAAATGATGAGAGCCGAGTGTATCATGGTACCGAGCGTTAGTTGTTTAAGGCTTGGTACTGGTAGGGATCTGTGGTGGCGTATAGACTATTCTATTGTTGCCCGACAGATTGCTCTTCTGGGTTTAGCTGATTGACACTGAATCTTATTGATATTATGTCCGACGTCAAAAATTCTAGTAGCGAGACGATCTCCTGTATTTTTACTTACCGCTCTTTCCGAAGGCTGAAAAGGAGTACGGCATCTGGATTGTGCGCCAATTTCGACGAGAATATTCCATCAAGTGTATAGATGTTTTCTATTTGAGGACTTTCAACAGTCTCAGAGAATGCTACCAAGTTCGCTTTGGAGCGCCGAAATTTCTTTTGTGGGCCTGTCAAACTGCTCTGGGCATATTTTGTTTGCTTGCTTTGATTTCGAATCACGCAGTGTATGGCTGCCTACTCTTATTTTGCCGGCTATTCGGTTCACGTAGACCAAAAGTAAATCTTGACCAAATCAGGGAAACAACTAAGTCTGTGCTCTCAAATCGGCTTGAACCTAGCGATGATCGTCACTATAGGAAGGGATGTTCGGGATATTATACATGAGATCGACCAGATCTCGCGAATGATTGGCAGGGATTATGTATGCCGTACTACCACACAACACTCTAGGAGAGCAGTAAGTTACCTGTTCTAGTTAGTGCCGTATTAATATCCAGTATCTTTTATGGCAATCTGAATAAGACATTCTGATAATCTCGGCTGGCCGCAATCAACCCCTTAATGATCATTCGTCTAACGTTCTAAGTTCTCTATGATCAACAGCTTCAAAATTATTAACGCCGGTTATTGCAACTCCTGTCCAATAGATCCAAACACAGCAACCCTTGAGCTCTGCCTGGAGGAGGATTCCGCGCTATCAGATGGACTTCAGAATCTAGATCGTCTAGGGCTGATACTGTGCATACCGCTGTTAACAACTTTCACTACCAAAGTAACCTTTTTCGCCGTCTCCTTCATGGTAGGTACCTCTAACTTTTCTATTTTTCGCTCAGCCTGCTGTGCAATTCTTGCAGTATTTCTGCGATTGGACATTTTCTTGTAAGTGGCAATATAGAAGGAGATGAAAAGCACCAAGTAGGAACTCAAGATGGCACACCCGGCGAAAGCAGCCAAAGGTTCTCCTACACATCTACCCAAGTGCGGAAGGGACGGGAAATAAACACCGGAGTAATAGTCCCAGGTAGCAAAGTACACAAATCCTTGGGTCAGTGTCAGCAGGGTACCATGACTGAATGGCTTTCTGGACCAACCTAAGTCTATCACAAATTGAGCGATTTGAAGTCTTGTAATCCACTCCTTCCAAGAAACTCGGATTCCACGAGCGCTCTGGAAATAATACCAATACATTACGACATGTACTGTCAAGTTCAATGTGATGGGAACCCATGAAACCGAGGTATGTCCGATCAGCTGCGTATAGCAGAGGAGGGCCGTTGCTGGATGATGATAACAGTGAAGAAAAGCTGGAATTCTTGTGAGTACGTATTTTATCTGCAACTGATCGTGCGTCTTACTGAGAGGCTTTTTCTTTACCATCAGGAAAACAGTATCTATTAATTCCACGTATTTGATCAGGTAATTCAACTATAACCCCTCAGTACATGAGCTCGTCAGACAGTGGTTAACTCACATAGTAAAGGACCACCAATTGATTGGTCCATCCGCTAACGCCGCAAATATTTTCATATAGGCCCTTTTCCCAGAGAGCTGGAACTAGTTGCTCTGCAAAAAGTACAAGTAATGCTCCGCTGACGATTGTGAGAAGGAAATTGTGGGCCATGAATAGACCATTGAGGTTGAATGGCTGACGATGACGCATCAACTCTCTTCCACCAAATACGATTGCGTAATATGCCACAATCCATGATGCGGTCTCGGCGAATGTCGCGAACGGTGTCTTGCCTACCTCGAATGTGAAGTCTGCGGCCGGATATCCAACTATGGAAGTCCATAGGTTGTTGAGATTCGTCCACGGAGACAAGTTGAGCTTGATAGGCTCTAGTAAGGCTGGGCCATAATGTGGAATATCTTTATAAGACATAATAGAAGCCACTGGATTCAAGTCCCAAGGCACAAGAAACGTGAGCTTTCAAAATCACACAAAACCTGTCAAAAAGAGTTGTACTTACATGCGGACTTTTATCTCAACAGATAAACGGATCCTCGACCAAAACCCTGAGGTCCAGTGAGCCAGGATCTTGCTTCATTGTGACATCGATTATTATTAGTCGAAGTAAGTCTTTGCTTGGACAAGCTAGGGCAGGGGCGCCTGATCACTTCTCTTAAAATGGAAATGTCAGCCACGGTCTTACTTCTTGATATCTTGCCTAGTCCCCCATTGAAGCTTCCGTGGCCATAATCTAGGTGTAAAATAGCAGCAGTAACATCGCGCAAGTTTCATGCAAGTAAGAGTCAGGGAGAGTTTCAGCTTCTAAGGATAAGCCCATTGCATAATTGTCTCGCTAGATTGACATTGAAAGCTGCCAGAAGTCTGGGATATTCTCATTTAGCGAATGAGACCGACTAGATCATCTATAATTGACTCGATAATATCTACCTAACTAAGAAAATATTGATCCCGAAAGTTACACTCGAATTGGCACAAACCTATGCAAACAGGTAACGATTACCCCAAAATTCCACCACACCGAGTACAAAAAGCACCAGCACAGACTCCAATTGGCAACAAGTAGGTGTAAGCCGGACCTTTCCACCCGTAGATTCTCTCGGCTCGTATATGTAATTGTTCTTGTGCACCACTGTCTGTAACGATGAAAGATTGGGAAGTTTCCTTCACAGCCTCCCTATTTCCAATAAATACTCTTCACCATAGAACTGCTTGTGACAGCCTCATATTTGACAAGGATCAGCATCACGGCTAAGACCTCTTTCCACTTAATGCCAGGTCGCAGGCCGGGCATGCACACTTTACTCCAAGAAGGCGGCAGAAGTTGGGATAATGGTTACACGGACCCCAAATGAAGGTTCGTATGATCATCCCGTCGGCGCTTGTCAAATAAAATTTCCAAAACTTGCCTGCGAAGTATTTTTCGAGGGATCCTTTCTTCTCTCCCAGTCCTCATATCGTCTCATCATCCCATCAAAAATTGTATACAAATCGCCTCACTCTTTTCTCGGTGTTGTGGTCATGGCAAATTTCACGCTTCTGCATCTAATCGGAGCTGGCACGGCGGCTGCGTTCGTTCTGTCCAAAAATACCTCTGTCACATTCGTTCAAATTCTCTTATCGATCTACTGTACAACAATACCGCTCTATATCGTTGTCTACCAGTCTTATGTATATCCCTTCTATATTTCTGAGCTTCGGCATATTCCAACGGTTCCAGGCTTCCCACTCTGGGGTCAATTTTTTGATATTATCACGACAGAATGTGGTGTTAAGCAGAAGGAATGGCATCAGGAGCATGGTCCTATAATCCGGTACTTTTTTCCTTTCGGCGCCGCCCGACTCTCCATTGCAGATGATAGGGCTCTCCACCAGATGACTATCAAGAATCCTTATAACTACCCCAAACCTTTACGCGCAAAGCTTTGGATGGTGAGAATTCTAGGCGAGGGCGTGCTTCTCGCGGAGGGTGAAGAACATGTTCATCAACGGAAGGCACTCACACCCGGATTTTCAATTGGTTCTATTCGCGCCCTATCCCCAGTCTTCTGGCAGAAAGCGCTTCTGCTTTCTAAGCTTTGGAAAGAAGAATTAGCCAGATCACATGTTACGACCAAAACTTTTGAAGTTCTTGACTGGCTCAATCGAACTACTTTGGACATAATTGGGCAAGCTGGTTTCGGAACAGATGTCAACTCACTTGAAAACCCCGAGACGCCACTCCGAGAGGCTTACCGTTTGGTGTTTGGGTTTGATCTGGCATCTCGAGCCCTGCATGGCTTACAAGCATTCGTTCCAAGCACCAAGTATATTCCTGCCAAGATGAATCGTGACATGGAACGATCTCGTGGTATCATTTTGGATAGAGCCACCCAAATTATCATTGAGAAAGAATATCAAGCTGCAGCACACACCAATCACAAAGATATCCTGGCTCTCATTTCAAAAGATAATCTCAAGCTGAAAGACTCCGGCGAGAAGGGTCTTTCTTTTGAGGTGATGCGCGATCAAGTCATGACGTTTCTTGGTGCCGGACATGATACCACTGCTACGGGTGTGACCTGGACACTTCACCTCTTGTCCAAGTACCCTGAAGTTCAAGTCAAACTCCGTGAGGAAATCAGAAGAAACATGCCTTCTCTCTTCAATCCTAGCTCGCGGTACGATATGAATGAATTGGCTAAAGTCGACTGCGATCTACTTCCTTACCTGGACAATGTCTGTCGCGAATCACTACGCTACATTCCGCCTATCCCGATGACTGTGCGCCAAAGCCTTGCAGATGATCAGCTAGGACCGTACAAGATACCGGCTGGAACAACAATCTATATTCTTGCCAATGCTATCAATCGGTTGCCCATGTATTGGGGTCCTACGGCGGAGGAATTCAATCCCGATCGGTGGGACAAGCTGCCAGAAACTTACACCACCAATGCTTTCATGAGCTTCTTGCAGGGCCCTCGGGGCTGCGTCGGACGCAAGTTTGCAGAGACAGAGATGAAGATTTTGCTGTGTTGCCTCTTGAGCTGGTTTGAGTTTGAAAGGGATTTTACCGTTGAGGACCCAGAGGATCTGAAGATGTGGAGATTGGTGCTTAGACCACGCGATGGCTGCAGTTTAAAGGTCAAACTGCTAGATTCTTGATGTTATTGACGAAATGTTCCGTGGTAAAATGTATATGGCGGGTAGAAATTGCTGACGGTAATTTTTGCTTATGTAGGTCTAAACAATCTTGACTATCGTATTTCTTTGAACATGTATACTATGCCCTGTGCCAGTCAAATAATACCTTGCTTCTCTAAGTTACCTGGTCGTATCAAGACTTCAGCATTTGGGAAAATTCCACGTGTTCTTGCAATTTAGCGTACTTCCCACCAATCCATGATAGTATTATCTTTGGCCGGAACTTCTAGGCTGTTCATCTAACCAAGCGCAAACTCGGACACACTTGGCTGCCGTCATAACAGGGCTGCCGGTTGGTAATCATATTTGATACAACCTCTTATTCCACTCAACAAGATAGAATAGTATGAACGTAATTCTCTACCTAATCAGTGTGCCCGCCAGAGGAGGAATCCAAAATCTAACTTACGGAAGAAGCCGGAAAGTAAACGTTGTTAAATGAGTCAGTTATGAGAAAGTTGGCTAACTCTCGATACCTTTTTCTATTTCTAGACGAAGTAGGAGTGGGTAAGAATTTTACGAATGCAAAAGACAAGTCCCCTTCGAAGGGAGTACCCTTGAAAAATTGCGTGTCAGTTCTGAAATAGGCCGGATCGTATGATCCGCGCCCAGAATATCAGCCTTCTTGGAAGGACATCAATAAATAGCGCCTACATTTTTGGCTTTGGAATTGATACAACAGAAAGCATTGTATATGCATGATCTTACAGGGACAAGTCTATCTGTCACGATCAAGCATCATTAATAATCAAAATCTCGTGCTATTCGAGGCCCAAACTTCCGAACCGCGACATGGTCGATCCTGCACTACTTTCCATCACCAAATAGTTGCTTACGTATACCTACGCGATCCTCTTCGGAGAAAACCTCAAAAGACCACGTCGCTAATGTGAATTCAAATATTCTGGTTGTAAGACAAGCAATAATCTGTGTAAAACTTAGATGATAAGCTGTATTTACACTGTATCACTCTCACGCCTACATGAACACAAGTATAATGGCTGTCACACCCTCGCTAGTTTTCCCATAGCCAAATCTCATTACATTCTCGTTACAAATATCCATTCTTGAAACACGATAGCAGATCTCAGACTGAGTGGATCCGTATCCATGGCTTCGGGTCATCCAAGATCCTCTTCCTACTGCAGTAGTTGCTCTAGGCATCCGATCTTTTCCCACCCGGGCCCTCATTCTTATCGACTGTGACCGGATTGCACACCGCTATACCAATGCAAAGGTCATTGGGAAGACTAGCATCAACGTTGATGAGGTCGCGTATGTGCCGCTATGTCATGTCAGATCTAGAACTTGATAATAAATGTGGAGGACGCTTTGGAATCCACATACCGCTGGACTCTGAGAGGCCAAAGGAAAGGCAGAAATGGCTGCAACGAGGGTGAAAACGAGAGTAAGCTTGAACTGCATGATTGTGGATCCTGTAGGAGAAATAGGACAGGGACAGGCTGAGTTGGGGTTCTCGGCGAGCGGCGAGTCTAGGAAATCGGAGAAGATGGGGGTGGGTAGAATGAAAGGATTTTATCTTGACCGACCAGGTGAAGATAAGTATATAGGGAAATATCTGTCAAGATCTGATGAGAAAATAGACTAGTGTTCTCGGCCACGAATGTATTCTCTCGGGCCCCCCTTTTTGGGTTTAGGAAACCGTGATATCGCGAGACTTCTTGAAAGTGGAACCACGAAGATATAGGGGTACAAATACCGGGAGTACCGTGCCACAACCGTAGCTTCAACTTCTCGCTGGAATCCGAAATGGACATCCAAAGCTTACATACGCTGCGGCTACACCTTGTCAAGGCATTAGTCTGAGAAGGAATGGTAATGATCTGCGACAAGTGCGTGACCCGTGTTGCGGGAACACAGCCCATGGCTGTCCTATCTACATTTAGTACCACACTCTTCTTTGTGAGGACATAACACCCGGCTTGGCACACATTGCACTTGCGTATCGTTTGCATAGCAGGAGTAAGCTACCAAGTAAGTGGCTTTAAGCTTTGATGCGGCTTATCGGGCCTGAACCTAGACGACGTTCGGTAAAGAAGAGGGTTGAGCGCCACTGGTTTGCTCTGTTGGGAATAGCTCCCCTTGACCGACAGCGTCAATTCCTGACGAGTGTCTCACCGCGGCCGTCAATTCATTCACGAAGATGGGAATGGCGCGGAACCCGAGCGGGGATGATCGCAATGAGATAAGGTGATCGCGAAAGGAAACAAGATTTCCATCTTTGAACTTTCGGGGCCAGCGAAGTGGCTCTAGACCGTGCTCAAAGCTTCGATTCTTGATGGTTTATCCCGGACCGAGCATCACTCGTGCGACTTCACATTGGTGGACAGAAAACTCTCATCGCAACGTTGAGATTCATGGGGATTTGAATACTCTTTCTCGAGTCTGGAAGCTTACAATTGACCAACTCATCGGTTCTAATCAACTAAGAGGAAGTGCCCTTGTGCTCTTGGAGCGCTGACAGCTCATCCAAATAACCTCTAATGAAGAAGGATGTATCTCGTCATATGTCTTTCTGCTATCATTCTACTAGCGGTGTACAAAATATTCGAGTCCAAACAAAGGACGAAGAGATACCACGCGGAAGCTGCGAGGCGAGGCTGCCTGCCGGCACCGACTTTACACAGCGATAACCTCCTCGGGACATCGATTCTGAAAGAATCAATCAAGGCGACCAAAGAGGATCGCGGTCCTCAATATGTTATCTCGGCCATGAATCGGGTAGGGGCTGATGTCCATACTCTGAGGGTTCCAATCCTAGATTATGAGCTCCTCGTCACTCGCGATCCTGAGAATGTCAAGGCGATGCTCTTGACGCAGTCTGCTGATTATGAAATTAGTAAGACTCGCGCAAATGCTTTTATGCCGCTGTTAGGGGAGGGACTCTTCACTTCAACGGGACAGCAGTGGAAACATTCGCGCGCTCTCGTTCGGCCCCAATTCTCTAAAGACGAAGTATCAAACTTAGAGCTGATAGACAAGCACGTTCAAACGCTCCTTGGCATCCTCACAGCAGATGGAGAAAAATATTGGACTCAAAAGGTCGATCTTCAGCCTCTTTTCTTCTATTACTCTTTGGATGTGGCAACTGAGTTCTTGTACGGCCAATCTGTCAATTCCCAAGCCGCCATAGCGGGTATCTCCACAGCTTTAAATGGTATGCCCATTGACGGCGCTACTTTCGCACGTCACCTCGATGAGGCCAAGCACCTGGTCGATAAGCGCAGTGCTCTAGGGAAGTTCTACTGGCTCATGTAAGTCCAGTATCCAGGAGAGATCGACCTTGAGAGCTTCTCCTGATCCATTGAACAAAGTGTATAACAAAGATACACTGACTTTGAGATCCTGGCCAGGCCCATGTCGAAAATGCGCGCTCACTGCTCCGAGATCCACAAAGTCATCAACTTCCTCATCCAGGACCGGCTCTCCGCCAAGAAGAACCCCGCGTCAATGGAAGAGAAGGGCAACCGGAAATTTGTGCTGCTGGATGAGCTGGCGAAGGAGACGCTGAATACACTTGGTAAGTTCTGGTCATATGCACGTGCTCTGAGTTTGGTAGCGGATCTTTGTTCCATGACTGGGAGCTCTTGGTGGGGTTTTCAGGATCCATCCTAGACCTCTAGTCCCAGCCCGACTCTCAAACTCAACGCCTAGTACCGATTCTGATGCTGATTCTATACCACCAGAACTCCGCAACGAAACCCTGCACACCCTCATCGCCGGCCGCGACACCACCGGCGCCCTACTAGGCTGGACATTCTACTTCCTCGCACGGCACCCCGATGTCTTTACAAAGCTCCGCTCCGTCATCCTCTCCACATTCAGCAGTTCTACCTCAACCGCATCGATAATATCTACCCAGCTGAGATCCTGTGACTACCTACAATGGGTCTTGAACGAGACCATCAGAATCGTTGCGATTGTAAGTATCATTCTCCCTCCAAACCGCCCTCCACCGCCCTCCAAACCCCGCCACTAACCCTCCAGGTCCCAATGAACGAGCGCATCGCGCTGCGCGACACCACGCTGCCACGGGGCGGCGGTCCCACCGGCTGCTCGCCCATATTCATCCGGAAAGGGATCCAGGTCCTCATCCCAACCTACGCCCTCCAGCACCGGCCCGATATCTGGGGCGATGACTGTGAGGAGTTTAGGCCGGAGAGGTGGCGGGGGAGGAAGGCCAGCTGGGAGTGGATCCCGTTTGGGGGCGGGCCGAGGAAATGTTTGGGTCGTATGTGTCTCTCCCTCTCCCCTATCTTTCCCACCCTACTCTTTGCCCTTCTGTTCATTTTTTTCTGGCCCCCTGCCCTTTATTTTTGGTTGAGGAAGTGTAGTGGAGTGAAGTGCTAATATGAGGGGTGTGTAGAACAGTTTGCACTCACAGAAGCCTCGCTCCTGCTGGTGCGGTTCCTGCAGAGATTCGATGGCGTGGAGAATATGGAGGCTGGGGAGGGGGGGATTAAATTGCATACCGCGATTGAGAACCGGAGTGGGACGGGGGTGTGGGTGCGGCTGCATGAAGCTGCTACATCCTAACCTTCCCCCACCCCCTAATTAATTTGAGTTAAGTGAGAATACGAAATTGGATATTTGATGTTGGCTTTAGCTTGGAGTTTAACAGTTCGACCCATAATGTAGATGAGAAATTTGAGAAATGTCAATTGAGATTGAGGGAGACTTCCCATCGAAGAATTAGATTGAGATTTATACACGTCCTCGCTGGTTCTAATATACATAAACAACCAAGTAATCGTCCAATATACACCGCTTATCTTGATTCCAAACATGATTACAGGCAAGAAGCTTTCGGGGGGGAAAAAAGGAAAAGGGTATTCCACACATCCGTAAGATAGCATATCCAGTAAACACCCTCCAAGCATCATCAGTCATCCCAATATATACCCAAATCTCCTCCCTTCTTCATTCAAAATATTACTCCTCTTCAACAAGCCCGCCCATCATCACGCTGGCTTTACTGCTCTTCTTCCCCAATGTTATACGACTTAGCCGCTTCCGCACGCTGCCGACGCGACTTCCTACACTACTCGCCGTATCCGGGCGCTGCAGGCTATCGCTGCGCTTCACCGCCGGGCTGCTCCCGCTGAGGTCCGAGCTCGTCATCCAGTCGCCGTCATCCTCGCCACCATTCTGCTGATGCGTATGCGTCGTCCCGCCGAAGAACGAGCGGCGATTGTTCTCCTTCGAGCCGACGCTCGAGTGTGCCGAGCTGCCCTTTCCAGAGACCATGCTAGGCGCGTTACCGTTCATGGTACTCAAAGATAGGTCCTGTGACTGCCCTGGCGAGCCGCCGTTGCGCTTGAGGAAGCTGAGGCGGTTCTTTGCGGCGCCGGGCCGCGGGAGGGACAGATCGAGGATGCCGGTGTCTTGGGTGGCGAGCGTGCCGTTTGTGCTGCTTTGCGGGAGGTGGCGGGAGGTGTTGTGCTCGGAGACAGGGGAGGCGACAGCCCAGGAGGGGACGGGCGTGGGGTCACGCTGGGGCTGGGGAAAGGAGAAGGAGGCGAGTTCAGGGGCAAAGGTGGCTTCGAAATCTGTGTGCGATTTTAGAATGCTTGCTTGGAGACTGGGGTGTAGGTTAGGGTGTGGAGAGTGGTCGTTACTTTTTGTGGTTGCGTCCCGGGAGTCGCGCGGGATGCGGTAGTTTTGGGGGTGTTTGGAGAACATGGTGAGGCAACGCTTGATCATGACGGCGTGGTCGATCAGTGCGGTCTTCAGGGCGTTCTCGAGGGGTTGAAGCATAACATCTTCAGCTTCTTCGTCATCGTCCGGAGCGGTTGGTATTAGTTCTCTGTACTTCGCAATACTGGTGTCAGAGTTAGGGTTGACGGATATGTTCAAAGCATCGATGAGCAGAGGCGCCATGTCCTCCTCACCATCGGCAACGCGCTTTTCGACAACGGTCATCTCTTGCGTCTTTCGAATGACTCGCTCCAAGGCTGTCTGCAGGTTGTTAAGCTTGACTCGATCAACTGCTACAATCTCACTGCGGCCCAAGATAGTAGGGAAAGGCTCTGCAGTTGTATATACGATCTTCTCGGCTGAATGCTCATGGACAGGACCGGATGTGTTTCGTTTAGAGGTGATTGAGAATTGTTGAGGGTGAGCAGAGAGCAAGTAGTCACGCACGACCTGGGGCACCCGCGCTCGTTGGAAGACGTGACTCTCAAGATCGCGATGTGGGGTAAGCGTCGAGATCTGAAGGAATTGACCTTCGACATCTTCGACATCCCCAGCGGTGACGATCTGTGCTGCTGGGTGTTGCTCTTGCATCCGATCTGTGAACGCAGACGTACGCTCGGTAGGTGAGCCTTCGAAGACGAATTCTTTGTCGCGGAGACTAGGCGGGAAGCCCATTCCTTTGTATTGAACGCGGAAATACTTGGGCACTATCTTTTCGCTCTTCGCAATCGTCTCGTAGATCGTAGCAATCGCCCTCTGCGTCCTGGCTAACTTGGGAAAATCATACACGTTATTCTGGTACTGCTGCTGGAGCTCTTGATATGCATCAAGTGCGCTGCTCCAAGCTTCGCCTTCCTCGAGATACTTGATGATCTCGAAGTAGATCTGCTCCTTGCGATCGAATTGTGTCTGCTCTGGAAGGTCTGGGTCCATCAAAGCGGGCACCATCTTAGTAGGTTCCCATTCGTAAAGGTCTGCGTGGAGACGCAATGCCATCCCGGCTTCCGTCGGATTCCTAGCATCTGCTTGTAATTGAGCTAGTTGGTGAACATAGCGGACGAAGATCTCTTCTTTCTGCATGTCCCTCAAGAACTCCATCAATCGTAAGCGATGGATCATATGCGAAGCTTCGCCGGTGACATCTGTGCTGTGAACAGCAACCAGAAGATCCAAGAACTCATCAATAGTGGCAATGAGATCCTTGAGTGCGTTGTATAAGGGATCATCTGGAATCTGCGCGAGATGCTCGAATAGGCCTAGCAGCTCATTGATGAAGAGCTTCTGGAGAATACTCTCGGTCAAGGGCTTCGACTTGAACAGGTGATCCAGACAGTCGATCATCTCGGTCTGAATAACTGAAAGATCCTCACTCAGCGTCCATTCGCTGACAATCATCGTCTGCAGAACCTCCACGGCCACTCGTCTGAGACCCTCATGAACACTGAGGCACAGCTCGACAATCGGGCCAACGAGTACAGGCACATACTGCACTTGGTAGCCACCCATCTTCGTGACATTGTACTTCTGGCGCTCATCCGGACTAGTTTCCCACCCAATAGCTTCCCAAGTCTTGCGGAGCAAATCAGCCCCATGCTCGCGGATATCCCCAGCGATCTTCCAGACTGCACGGCGCTTCTGCTCTGGGAATGTTTCGAGAGCGAGTGCATCGCTCCCAACTAGTTTCAAGAGGACAGTGAAGAAGACTTTCCAGAGCTCGGTGTTGTAACTCTCTGCATCGTCTGGGTGTGGAAGGAAGGATTCGAGCAGGATGCCGGCGAGATACTGTAGTGTCTTCATGGTGGTCTTGTGGTGGAAGATGTGCACGCTGAGCCAGTTTGGAGGGAAAGCCTCACACTGAAGGATACTGAGATGAACGAGGAGCGTATCCTCCAGGAGATTCGCCATGTCGTCTTCTGCAAGCTCAAGCTGCATACCAGTTGGCAGCGTCGATATCCCAGATAGAACAGCAGACAGCTCAATAAGTGCCTCATCAAACCTAGCCTTCTCGGGTAACGGCTTGGTCGGGAAGGGATATGTAGTAGGAAATAGCAGCGAGAGGCGTGTCTTTTCTGTCTTCGGCGAAGCTTGAAGCGCAAGATAAGAATCGATGATCCTGGGAATGTAATCAGGAACCACTGGGCCTAGATCTTGAACTTGCGTCGATAAGATAGAGCAGCAAAGCCGAACCTGCTCCCTCCATTGCTCAGTCACTTCCTCAGTCTTGCCCCAGTGCGGAGCCAACCATCGAACGGTATTCGCGCTTAAAGCAGCTCTTTGTTCAGGCGCCGCGAAAAGATCCAGCTTCGAGTAGTTGATGATAAGGACTAGCTTGTACAAAACAAGCTTGCCCTTCACCAACGCGCAAGAGTCCATGAAGTCAATCGCAATATGCGATATCTCTTCTGAGGTGAGTAGCCCGTTTAGTTCGGGAAGCCAAGTATGAAAATGTTGCACGGCGAGCGTTTGGCTCCCTACCAAGATTGGCGCAGTGTTGCGCATGAGCCCGTCCAGCGCCTTGAAAATCGACCGCAAGTGCCGGGTGAAGCCAGGAGATGTGCTCGTGATGCCAATTCCAGCCTCCTTTTCTCTCTGCTGACCTCGAGCGTGCGTAATAAATTTGAGGATATGCCGAACCACTTTGAAAGTTGCTCGTAGCTTTCTCGATGTATCTGGATCCGAAGGTTTCGCTAGTAGTCGAGTGAAGGATCTAACTAGACAAGGTGTAGCGAATGGATAATTGAATCTGTTCTCGGCGTATTGATCAACCAAAGGTCCTAAGTTGAACCGCCGGTCGTGAACGATGCCAAGAACCGTAACCAACGCACTGAAGATAAGATCCTCGTAGTCGTCGTTCCCAGTATGCTCAACTAGTATCCCAAAAATAGCATCAAACACATCATTGAGTAGCTTCACGACTTCGATCTCAGGCACGAAGACCAGTCTCTTCAGAAGCTCTTGCACATCTCCTGCTGGTTGCTCTTTCCATTTCAGGAGGCCCAACAGAACCTTATCTTGCGAGAAGCGCGTACTGCATAGATAAGTCTGCACTCTTAGTGTAGCAATTGGCCCTATGACCGCTTCATCTTTGCTCACATCGTCCTTGCCTCTCGAGTTCCAAGGCAGGCTCAGATATCCACCTTTTGCGCCCGGTGCTGCTTTGGGTGTAGAAGTCGTATCATCGTATCTGTACAAGAGCAGCGAATGATGCCCATCTCTCATGAAAGCTTGCCGGTCCCACAATGGCATGTAACAGATAGCAAAAGGCTGGTAGTGGATATCGGCTAAGGTCATGGTGAGATGGCAGCCAGGGACATCGTTCGGAGGTATTTCGAGCCGTAGGGTTTGGTTCCAGGCATCACCTCGCTCGGCGGCTGATGATTCCCATGAGCTTTCGCCGATTTTGTTGGATGAGGAGGCAAATATGCAGTTTGCTATCCGGTCGCCCGATGCTTTGTGCACTTCGAGCGTGATCTGGAGGTTGTTTCCCGCAATATTTGAGCTCAGCGCAGTGGCACTACCCGATGACCGTGAGAGTAGCGCATGCCGAGGAAGAAAAGCTTCATCGAGTGTAATGTAGATATCTGATCGTTGCTTCGTGGGCGCACCAGAAAAGCCCATCTTGTTCGTCCTCGTGATACCAGCCAGCAAAGTCGGAGTAGCTTTGACGAGGGCTTCCGCATCCGGGTTCTCAAATGGCTGCAAGTGCACTTGGAGTCGTTCGGCCTTTCGTGATTTTTCGTAGTGGCCAGATTGACTGCCCATGAGGTCCGGGATGACATCCTCCCATCCATCGCCCATATCCTGTTTGTCATCTTTGAAGCCAATAGCCGGTGTCCAGACACTGATGACTTGTTCCATCCCTTCTTCCTGCTTCAGAATAGAGTCAACCCGGAGAGCACCAATGCCCACAGTCCTTGTAACATTCCGACTAACGGAACTAGATCTCCCTTCCGCTGAGACATATGCCCTTGAATCTGCTGTTCGCGGTGGTCTATCATGGTGCTTCTCCTCGCCCTCACTAGCCTCGGACAGCGAATTCAGTCGTTGTGTAATTGGTGCATTTCGTGAATATGCCCTTTTGTTGCCACCGAACATGAGGCTCCTCCTGCCCGCCTTGCTTCCATTACTCGTGGGTGGCTTTTCCCCATTCCTTGGGCTTGCCGTGCCGTCGCGTGAGGAACCACTTCTCGAAGCTGGCTTTCCTGCCGCTGCCATGACCTGCTGCGTTGACCGTATCTTCACCACCAAGAATAATTCTGCGTCTGGAGTAGACAAGTCGCCAATGTCTGCCGATGCCAGGTCCGTGAACAAGGTCCGCATTTTCCCTGCCTTCGGCATGCTCGTCAATGCTCCGCTAGGGGGCACCTCTACAATATAGCTTTCCGATAGAGCTGCTGCCGCTTGTCCTGGGGATTTCGAAGCCAGGAAGAACACCAATGTCGTCGCCTCGGTCGAAGCCCCAACAAATGCCTTGACATCAACAAGGAGGTGGTGCAGAGTGAGTCTCTCGTTCGCGTGCGGGTGTGGTCGTTCGTCCAGCAAACTCATCATGGATTGCAGCTTCGTAATTTCGACTGCAGAATCCTCGCCCGTCAACACGCGCCCTCGTTCTGCAGGATCTCGAACAATGACCTCATCGCTGAGCAGCTTGTTCCCTCTCACTAGATCCCAAACCGTTTTCTCTCGCAGCAGCTGCATTTCGTGGGTCGTCAAAACATTGTGTAGGAATTGTCTCCGTGATAGGTCCAGCGCTTGTACTAGACTCGACATCTTCTCCAATTGGGGGTATTGCCTCGACAGCAACAGCTCGTGCAGATTCGTGGAGTGCCATTCTCGCAGACAGGAGGCTATCTCGTCGACCAATGGCTCAGAGGCAGACGTCGGCGTCTCATCTCCAATCTTCAGCATCGGTACTGGAGCAGGTGGTTTCGGCGCATCGGGATCTCGCGGTGGAGGAGACACAGATAACGTCTCGGGCGTGCCATTGGTAGTTCGTTTCCTTTTCGGCTTGGTCTTCCTATCCTTCTTCTTGTCTGCGCTCAACCTGGCTTTCTTGAGCGAGCCTATAGATTTCGGACTCGACAGTGGACTGCTACTCCCGCTCTCGCGCACATGCCCGTTTGTCAACGGCTTGCCCTCACTATCCACAGCATTATTCTCTCCCTCAGCATCTTCCTCGCTGTCCTCCTCGTCCTCGCCCAGCACCTCCCTTACCTCGACGCAGCTCCGGGGGAAGATGCCGGAGAAGACGCGCGCCTCGAGGGTCTGGCCCTTGGTGCTCGTCAGGCCCGCCAGCAGGCTCGGCGGCGCGACCAGGTAGCCACGAAACCAGTCGCCATTGTGGCCGCCTTGCTCGATGATGTAGAGCTCGTCACCGAGCTCGAGAGGGAGGTCTGCGGGGGAGGAGGCGGCGAAGGGGTAGGTTGCGACGGCGAATGCGATGCGTGGGAGGGGAGACCAGGGCATTTCTTTCTTTTTGTGTTTGCGTTGCTGCCAGGTCGACTAGCTATAGTTTGCTGCGAGCAATTGGTGGAGAGGGCGATTCATGGGGAAAGCAATGCGGGCTGGGTATACGTAGAGTGATGTCCGTGTTGGCGATAGAGAGAGATCTGTACAATTTTATTTTTGCGGAGGTGGAGAGGTTGGTGAAGTGGTTCACGCACGGATTCTTCTGCGCCCCTGAGAGATACTGTAGTGTGTGATAGCTTCTCCCTGTCCGGCCATCCACGTCGCCGGGGATCTTCCGCCGTCCCAATTGAGTTCTGCAATGAAGATTTATTGGACGAGGAGTATACGATAGAGTTTTGTTGATGCGTTGAAGGGAAATTGAAGGTGTGGGAGTTGTTCCTGAATTATTTCCTTTTTTTCACATTATTTCTTCCTTATCTCGTACCTGGGCGTTCTAGATGCACTAGCGGCCCCCTGACCGAGGTCACCAACCTTCACGTGCATCTGAAGCTACAGCATATAAAGTTGCGCCTTGAGTTGTTTTACAAGATGTCGACGGACAGGTGGGGATTAGTTCATCACGCAGAACTATTCTTCTCGTTCAAAAAGGTCGCCCATTCAAAGTGTCGGTCCCAGAGCCACTTTGCTGCACGTTCCCGTTTCGCTTGGCGGGAGGATTCAAGGAGGAGTATTAGAGTTGAGCCGCGCTCAACCACGACCACAGTGTCGGGATTGGGGCTGAACGAGGTGATATCCAATGCTTCAAATTCCTGTCTCCAGAAGCCGCTCCAGAAGCCGCTCCAGGACTTAGACCTATCCAGAAACGCCAAGGCGACCATGCCAGGATATGTACACGCGTCTGGCCCCCACGCCCGCTTGTGATATCAAACTTCACTGAGTATACACAGGATCCCTCGAATCAAGCGCTCTCACAATCCCATAGCTCGCCCCAGCAGCCAGTACCCCTGTCACTAGAGTCTGGCCTGCTCCATACACAGAAGCCCTCGTTGTCCCGATCGTCATCCAGTTTTTCCCGTATCCAAAGACAACCAAAATCACAATCGTAATCCCAATCGACACGAACAGCGCATGCGTGACGTTCTTCATCGCGAAATATGGGATCATGGGAATAATACCGCCTATTTTCCACCCATCAGCCCTCTCATCCCCACCAGAAATCGAGAAGTGACGACTTACCAAGAAAATAGCTCACCCCCAACGCAGCAGCGCTCTTCCACGCCCTACTAACCTCCACCTTCTCGAGCCCCAGCTCAAAATCCATCATAAACTACCACAAGTCAGCCCACAATATCCCACCCCCCTCAATCAATCCCCTTTACAGCACCAGGGCCACATACCTGAACCCACATCTCAGCATCCTCACTCAAACTCTCCACAAAACCCCTCACCACCTCCCGCCCCACCCCATACCGCTGCAAAATAACACAGCACTCCTCCTTCTCATCCTCCGGCCTCGTCCGCACCTCCTCCCACTCCCTCTCCTCTTCCGCTAAATAATGGCTCCTCTCCGTAAGACTAGCTAAAAAACCGCCGAGACCCATGGATATCGCGCCGCTGAAGAGCTCCGCTAATCCTCCTAAAATAACTAGCTTGGAACTGCCGAGACTGATCGTGTGTTAGCTAGAGGAAGAGAGGAAGGGAAGGGGAAGAGGGAACAGACGAGGATAAGCCAGCAGTCAAAGCGAAAGGCACGGTCAGCCCGTCCGCGAACCCGAGGATCACGTCGCGCCAGAAGGGCGGGTATGCTTTGTGGGACTCTGTGTGCGGCATCTGAGAGTCGAGCGGTGTGGCGTGCTCTTTGGGTGGCATTTCGGAGGAGGGGAGGGATTGGAGGGTTGAGGTGGGTGTTGGGGGGTCCATCTTGCCTGGGGGGCTTGAGTTTTGATGGGTTGGGAAAGAATGGTTGTGGAAGGGAAGGGAAGGGAAGAAGCGAGTTTGTGTGAGATGTTTAGGGATTGATTGATACTCGATCTTTTCTTTAAGGTATAGAAGGAGTCTGGGTCTTTGTGCAATCCCCCATTGCGCGTGAGCTCACTCTCAAGCAAACAGCTATGGGATTCCGAGGCGAACGCAGGTGGTACGAGAAGGGAAGATACATATTGCAAGGCAAGATGCCATGCAGTTACAGCACAAAGAGACGCAAGCAGCACATTCCATTCATTGTCTGTCTCTCGAGCACAAACTGGATGTTACTTTCGATGGCCGATCAAAGGACGGACAATGGTTAGCGACGCATTAGAGCTAGCGGTGAAGGATGTCTCATGATTGAATTATGTTTCTTGTGTTCGGAACCGAAGTCAGAGAGGAGAAAAGGAAGGAGAATGAAAATGTGGAAAAAGCATGGAGGTAGAGACGTGGAACCCCGCCATGCGCTCGCCGCAAGCGGAAGTGCCGTGTAACGCTTGCTCGACAGCGAGATCCGCCTCGATTTTATCCTTAGCGCATTCCGCATTGGCAAAACAAGACCGAACGAACGCTCAAATTTCATATCGCATCAAATGAAAACGGACCAAAAATCGACATGGCTAGAACAAGGGTATATTCTCTCTTGCCAATTCAAAACATAAAGTACAACCACCAAAAAATAAAGTAAAAAAATATTCAATAGGAGGGATTTGCTCAAGTTACGACGTGAGCACTACACATTCATTAGTCCAAATCCTACACTTTCCATACCACAAGTCAGACTTACGGATTTGAACCTGCGCCTCCGAAGAGATGTGATTTCTAGTCACACGCATTAGACCGCTCTGCCATCACGCCTCGCCAGAAGTGTTTGTTGCAGGGATTGTTCTTATCCTCGTTCATAACTCGGGTAGGTGGTTGTGGCCCCACTGTGGGTATGAGACCGGGGTGGAAGCGAGGCGGTGAATAGGGGGCATGAAGTTCTCGTTCGTATATTTGGCGAAAATTTATCTCAAGCATTGGGAAATGATGAGGGGTTAGGTTACGAGCTATCTGAACCCGATGAACTTTCTTGGGCGTCTTCGACGTACGGTGATCTATAACCCGGGGGCCATAGCCGAGCAGTCGATGGCTGACGATTGGGGCGCCCGTGGCGCCGCATGAATGCCCTGTAGCGTCCCGCAAGCGGCCGGTCCTTGTTGTGGTATATTCTTCTAAGGTCGTCTTCATTAAGCTGGGGACTCTGCGGTGGTTGAGGGGCAGGTGGTTGTTGGGGAGCAGGGGAAGGCTGGGCATTCGAGGCAGTCCTAGCGGGTGACCCACCAGTCGGCGTTGGAGGTATCACATGCAGCGATGGCAGCTGAGGACCCTGCGGATTTCGAGGAGGAAGAGGAGCATTGGGGTCGTACGTAGGATTTGGATACCGTTCGAAAGGCCACTGTCCTTCTCGTCTCCGGAACGCCCTGATTCGGTCCGTGATATTGTCGTTTTCGGTTCCGGGGAGATGGTCGGCGTACCAGGGCCGAGAGGGCGGGTAGAGTTGCCATGGGAAACACCCGTTATGGCGCCAGAATTCTCGCAGACGATTGGTCATGTCGTTAGCATCGGTGCCGGGAAGGAAGTCCTCGTAAGATGGATAAGCGTTCCGTGGCGAAGGGGAAGGGGGTCGTCGTCGTGGTGGCGGAGGCGGAGGAGATCGAACGGGAGAGTAGGGGCGGTAGTCGTCAGAGTGAGGACGCCATGGTGACAGGGGCGGCGATTGGGCGCGTGGCGGAGGGAAACCCGGCGGTTGACGAGGACCTCTGGAAGGCCGTGGATCTCCAGGCGGTGGTCTTGGAGGAAACCTTGGCGAGTACGGAGGCCCGGCATCTGGAAGTGGAGGCACATCCGGCCCAGGAGCATTGCGGAGCTTTTCCTCTTCCTTCTCCTTCTTCACCCGTTCGCGGAGATCAGCCCGATAGCCTGAGTGTATAAAAATTCTATGCAAGAGGATGTATACAGTCGCCCAACCTGTCGCGAAGCTACTAGCCAACATGCAAATGAATGCGTGGAGGAACGAGATGATGTAGCCAACGATTACAGAGACAAGTGGATATGCGTTAATCAAGGTAATGACTGTGATAGCTGCAATGAGTAAGGGACCGGGCACTACAGCGAGGACGATGACGGAGAGCGCTGCGAGATAAGTGTTCATTTTGATGGATGAGCAATGCAAGTACTGTGCTATGATTGTTTCCTTCTAGGTTGAACAGAATTTGGGATCGAGTTGGAACAGACACACATGATAGCAAGGATACAAATTATCGATAAAAATGATTCATGCTGAGTTCAACGAGAATGGAGACTTGGGCATTTTGAGGCCGGAACATTTTAAGAAAGCATTTCTCTAGGGGAGCAGTGGCACAGTTCAAGATCTAGACTGTCTTTATCCTCACTTTGATACCTGATGGAACAAAAGTAGAAGAATAATTCTTTCAACATCGGCTTCCAAAGGACGCTCAGCATCAACAAAGGACCCTCACTGATGCTGAGCGTACCTAGCCGGAAACGTCGAAGATTCCGATACAAAGAGAATCATATGCTCGAGATCGCATTTCAGCTAGAAAGTCCAACATGAAGGTGTACTGTCGGCACCACAATAGATTTTAGAAGCAGTTCCATGATGAAAGTACAAGGCCTCGAACGAAGCAGATACTCAGGTTGAGGTAGGAAAGGTGCCAAATGCTTCGTTGGTCTCAGTCGAAGTGGTCACTTCTCTCCACCTCATCACGAGAATATGTGAGACATCCAAGAATGCTGAAACGATGGAAAGAATGTAAAGCAACGGAAAAGGCCAAGACTACATAGAATTTAGATAGTGGCGGGTGAGATCTTAGGTGGAGTTTGAAGTTGTCCCTGACGGGGCGCGTGGCGGCTGAGCCATCAGAGCCAGTACGATCAAGCTCACATCGAGATATTAAGAACCGCATCGACTTCCAAGGTTCCCATATTATGATCTAGATGAGAGTAGGGACAAAAGGAGGCAGGGTCGATACCTGGGGTGGGTAGATCAGGGCAGCCAATCACGTGAGGCGACCAGGATCTCGAAATTCGGTGCAGCAGGCTAAAGGCCAACAGAAAGCACAACGTTGGGAGGTCAGCTCGGTGTTCGACCACCGCCACCAAATGAGCTCGTGTCACCACGAGATCCCTTTCTATTGAAGGCTTGTTTCCTCAAAGAAGCTTCATCTGCAACGCGCGACCACAAAGGCAGTGAAAATGGCGGTCCTCAAGGTTGCCAATCGCGGTCAGTATCCCGCTGCTTGATATCTGAATGTCCTCAGTCTACTAACAGAACGCATCGCAGTCCCCAAAAAGCCCATCAAGAAGCTGCCGACCAGCGTCGAAATCACTGAGAAGACCACGGTGCAGGATGTCAAGGAGAAGCTCGCGAAGCCTGGTGATTGGAACCCCGAGCGATTCGGCATTTACGACTCCTCGAAGAAGCTGCTGAAAGACCGGAGAGCTATTGTTAGCCAGCCAGACGTTGGACAAGAGCTCTTTGTCAAGGATCTCGGTATGCGAATCCAATACGTATAAATCTACATACTTGAGCTGTTGCTAACTACCAAACAGGACCCCAACTGGGCTGGACAACCGTCTTCGTGATCGAATACCTAGGCCCCATCCTCGTCCACCTCCTCTTCCCCCTCCTCCTACGCCCATACCTCTACTCCCACCCTATCCCACTCCTCCGACCCGACACCTACCGCTCGTCTCAGCCACCGCTTTCGAACTCCCAAACCCTCGCCACGGCCATGATCGTCGCGCACTTCGTGAAACGCGAGTACGAGACTCTGTTCGTGCACAAGTTCAGCCTGGCAACTATGCCCGCCTTCAACATCTTCAAGAACAGTGCGCATTACTGGCTCCTCAGCGGTGTGAATCTAGCCTTCTGGATCTACGCTCCTACATCATCGACCGCGAAATCCTCGCCCACAATCGACAAACTGAACCTCTTTGGTGTAGCCCTGTACAGCTTCGGTGAGGTCAGCAACTTCCTTACTCACCTCACGCTCTCAAATCTCCGCTCGCGCGGCGGCACAGAGAGAGGCATCCCGAAAGGCTACGGCTTCAGCTGGGTGACGTGCCCGAACTATTTCTTCGAGGTTATCGCGTGGACAGGTGTGCTGTTCGTGACGCGCAGTTGGGCCACGGTACTGTTTATCGTCGTCGCGTGGGCGCAGATGCATCTGTGGGCTATTAAGAAGGAGAAGGCGCTGCGGAAGGAGTTCCCGGACAAGTACAAGAAGAAGAAGTACAGGATTGTACCGTTCCTGCTATGAGCGCTCATCATGGGAGACCGGTTTGCGATGCAAGGAATGCGTTGATTTCTCAGATCAATTGCAAACATTTGGCTCGAAGGGATCATGCTTAAGTCGACTGTATATGCGCGGTCAAGAGGAGAAGGATTTGTACAGGAAAAAGTATTGATATGGCATGTACGCTAATGAGATGGAAATATGAAAGCGCATGACTCCAGTCGCTCGATAGGCTTCATAGTTGAACCCATCAGCTTTACCAGCACGCCATTTCTTTCTGGCTTTGCAAATTTGATTTCGTGTTTCCCTTTTTTTTTTCTGCTTTCAAGGTACCTTCCGACCCCGCGTTTACGGTCAATTGAAGGGTCACCGCACGGGATATCACATGTTCCGTTGAAACGATGCGGCGCAATGCCGCGGTCGGTTCCTCCTCCCCCACATCGTTGATACTACTCCGGATTCGCGTTTAGCTCAGTCATCCTATCAAATAAAGTTTTCAGATCTCGCCTCTAGTTGCATTCTAAATCTAGATTAAATGCAGTATTTTAGATCCAGAGAGCCTCAAGCCAATGAAAAACCGGCCGGGACGTACTGCCAGCCAGGCACATGCGGGCTCGTGCTCGGAGCTTTGAAGAAGATGAGGGGGCCGGTGCGGGGTGAGTTGAGATATTACGAAATCTCACGGGGGAAAAGTTCCTTCTGAGATTGGAATTGTCCGAGAGTGTGCATGTGCTCGCGCATGTTTCTTGCACATAAAGGTCCGAGATTCCAACCGCTGTACTTGGCCATGCTCGTGCTAATCATCCCATCTCTCAGCCTCTCATCCCATCATGCGTCTTCAGTCTCTTCTCACTCTCGCCTTTGCTGTCACGGCGCTCGCAGACGGTGCAGCGATCGTCGATGCGCTTTATGCGATTGGGAATGCTACCGTCGCTCTCAATCAGACCGTCACGAAGTTCCAGCCAGCGCCCGTAGGCATCGTCGACGTCCTGCCGCTTACCATTGCGAGCCAGAAACTGCTGAATACTATCAATGACGGGTACCTCTCCCCCCCTTTCCCCTTCCCATCCTCACGATGCTGTGCTAAGTCGTGGGATAGGACCGACACCGCCTCCTCCTCAGCCAACCTCTCTATTCCCGAAACCGTGGGCCTCCTCACACCGACGCAGTCCCTTGTCAATAGCGTGAATACCACGCTCGCGAACGTGATCGCGAGCAAGCCGAAATTCGATTCCTTGGTGCTGGTCAGCCCGGTATGCAAAATTGTCCTTGTATTTCCTCCTCGGAAGCTTCACTGCCTCTACACAAATATTCCTCAAACTCCTTGTAAAGCAATACTAACTCCAACTCCTCTTCTCATAGGTCCTGCTCTTCAACCTGAAGCAGCAGAAGGAGGCGAGCGATAAGTTTAGTGCTGCAGTTGTGAGTAAGGTGCCGTCGGAGTTGCAGGCGCTGGCGAGCGGGTTGACGGCGCCGATTGATACGAGTTTTGATCAGGCCATTGCGGTTTATGAGACGTTTGGGATTAAGGAGTGAAGGGTGATTGGTGGGAGCATGGGGATTCTTCAATAAAATATATTTCGGAGCTTATATGACTGCTTTGAAGAAAGTGAGCGCATGTGTGTGAGAAGAGAAGAGAGCAGTGAACGTAATGAAATCGTCGGCAAGTGCCCAATTCCGTGATCCGTTACCCTTTGAGTATTTGATATCTCGTCTTTCCTGTTTTTTTCAGCGTATTACTATCAAGCATCTCCTGGGTCTAGCACCATCCAACTCGGTCGCAATGTCTCACGAATTATGAGCTGCTATGCAGCTTGTTCGTGAAAACGTTGAGAGAATAGGCATATTGTTAGCTATTTCCGTTTTATACTTTACGGAAAGTTTGCTACCTTCCGACGTGTCATGCCGCGTGTAAGTGCAACGTTCAGTATCTGGTGTCTTGGGACCTAGTTGGTCTGGATAGAGCAATGAAATCCAGAAATGATATAAGTTTTGCACGGAAAAATATCCAAGACCTGCTAATTCGTATATTTGTGTCTAAGTTTTTGGCAAGAATCTTCTTCAGGGCAGTGAAATTCCTGCTCCGTCGTTGCTCTGGGAGAGAACTTCCGCTTCTTCACCAAAGAAAGTCTACGCATTCCAAAGCCTTCGCAGGAGCAGGAGTCTTCTTACTCTGGAATGGTCTATCCACATTCACTGGCTACACGTCTCGCAAAAACACTCCTTCCCAAAAGACTTAGTCCCGTAACTAGCAGTGATTTCACCATGATCAGGTATGTCCTGAACAGCGACCAGCATTTCCCTTCAACGGCCCGATATCTTTTCCATGGAGAACTTAGCCGAAGGTATGCAAGAGTAATTAACTTTCCTGATCCCGCTCCCAGCGTTTCTTGTATACAACTGAGCCACGGGAGCGCCCCCCTAATCCGGTCTAACGAGCTCAATTGCCCATCCGTCGTGCTGAGAGTCGAGAGGCATGAATTCTCCAAGAGCTCGCCCAGGAAGGTACCCCGCCGATGCGCTCCCATAGCTCGCACGCCTTGGCCTTTCAAGCCCTCAGATGTAATGCGAACAGGATCAAGAGGTACACGCGTCGTGATGCAATCGCATCTACCGTGCTCACACAGGTCGCAATTTCGACTGCCAGGAGGAAGCCATGAGGGGATCCGAGGCCAATCCCATTCCCAATCGTCCGGCTGTGGCCAGTCGCGGTTCATGTCGAACTCATTTTCTGTAATGACTCGGAAACGTTTAATTAGGGGAATCAACTTGCCAATTGAAAGGAGAGAAAGTTCCTTGGCAGCAAACACTCTCCCACTTAAACTCAGGGACTTCTCGGTGATTCGAGATGGCGTCTTGGAAGATGAACCCTACCTGACACAAGCGCCGTACTAGCTTGTCAGAGTTACAAAGCGAGTTCAGTTCCTGAAGCTCCTCATCAGATGCCTTGGTGAATTGTGATCCTGATAGGGTTCCAGGCTGGGCTATTCGCTGGTGGCATCCTCAGGTTTGCCTTCGAGCAGAAGCGGTGGCGCGTTAACTATAGACACGATCATTCGCGGACATTGCTTGCGGTTCCCTATCATGCTAAAGATAGTCCAGCAGCACGGGCTGAATTCAGTCATCTTGATGCAACCATCGTCCTCACTTGTCTTTCTTATTACTATGGTGGCCTCTCAGACCAGCAGATATATGCTAGTTTTGACGCGTTGTCGCTCAGAAGAGTACGCGCGATGGGTCCAAGACGTACCCGAACTGCCTAGTGCCTTTAGGCAATTGACCGGTGTCAATCTCAGCAATGCAGGACAGTGTTCTCGAGAAGTGTTCCCACCATTGCGGGTCGCAAGAGGCCTCATCAATTTCTATATGTTAACAATTGTCTTCCCGGCAGAGATGAAGGAGTTTCCTCACAAGCTCTCGTCATCCGGCTGGGACATTGCGTAGGAGAAGACGTACCCGATGACGGGGTTTAGCGGGATAAATGATAGTAGATACGTCATACAGTTATCCATCACTCAAGGCGATCTGCCGCCGCAGTTCTCAACAAATGCCAAAGTACTCGATTGCCTGTTGAGACCCGAGAACTCCTTCGCAGACGTTATTCATTCATCTGACACCGGAAGCCTTGACACTAACACGTTGCTAAATATGGTCCTGGCTTTAGATCCTCCTGTTCGCGTCATTCTCGACGTTGGTGCCTAGGTGTTAGATCTGGAGAACGAAGAAATGGCGTGCGCGTGGCTCTTAAGGGTGTCAGAATCTGCAGCTCAAGCTGTTATCTTCTTTGACGCCCGTAACGAAATATCCGTCTTAAGCCGCGACGGGACAATGGAGCCGTTATTGATATCCCCCTTCGCAAAGCAGATGGATCCATGCTTGGTGTATCTCGACGAGGTTCATAAGAGAAGGACGGACCTCTAGATCCCGGCGAATTTTCGAGCAATGGTGACATTAGGTCCCGGGCTTACCAAGGACCGACTTGTACAAGGTGAGCTTTTCCTTTTCTTTCTTCCTATTTTCGGATGGCGTGGATCTGGGCTGCAGCTGACTATCGGAAGCTTGCATGCGCATGCGAAAACTCGGAAAGGGACAATCTATCGTATTTGCGCTTCTATGGAAATTCACCACAAGATCCTCGAATCTAGAGGCAAGAGCCGGGTTGCCATCGAGGTTGCCGACGTCTTGAAATGGTGCATCGCAAGCACGTGCAACTACACGAGAAAGTGTATCCCACTGTGGGCCACTCAGGGCATCCGATATCAGCGTCGACACGCAGCTTGCTCGCGATCTTGGGGTACCACAGAAGGGGATCTTCCGAGACACCTGGCTGCTTCAATGCTCGAAGAAGAGGCGCAGAGTCTCCAGCAACGATACGGAGCAGGCGGGACACAGCGTGAGGAACAAATACTGTCAGAGAATGTGGTAGAGCGGCAACTCCTAATGCGCGAGAAACAGCTAGCGGACATCCAGGCCAAGTGCCGAGAATTCGGCGTTACATCATTCAGCACGGCGGCGCTGCAAGAGGAACAAGAGCGCGAGCTCTCTCCGGAAAATGAACGGGAGCAGCAAGTCGAGCTTCCGCCAGCCGCAACGCCATGTAATCACAGCGTCCACCAAGATGTACGGCGGCTGATCACACATGGCGTCCTTGAACGGTCTTCGAGTGCATTTCGACCTGCCTTTCAGACTCTACGCAATACCACCGCATTCGTCTATTGTGAAACAACAGCGTGGCCAGATGATCTACTTGTCACAGCCGACTTCGCCCAGACGGTGCAAGCTTCGGCTAACGAAATGTTAGACTCCTTCTTGAGGCCAGTACATTGGTTGATCAGTTGTAAGAAGGGAGACAGGGTCGAGTCCGTAATTCTGTGCCCCTACGAGGCTCAAGAGCTTCTACCGTCCGTACGGAAGTATAAGCACGTGATCTTGCACGCGTATTCTCCGCGCCTTTGCGTATCTGCGCGGACGTTGGAGGGCCTTTCATTCTGTGCTGTTCCGGCCGTCCCCGAATCTAGGTTAGCCCCCGCTATCGCTAGACAACTTAACTTATTCGCTGGTTAGTTGTACATTCGAACTTACGAGGAGTACGAATCGCTATGTGGCTTCTAAGGGCTCTGCTCTCAGCCCCCCGATGATCATACGGAAGTCGCATGTGATGGGTTCATCACCCCGCCGAATATATCCCGGTCGGACGTTATCATAGCCCCAATGTATCCGTTCATAATCAGCGAAGTGGCATTTCTGAGCAATTTCCTGGCATTGAGGAGGAAAGGGCAGAATTTTACTACTTCACACCTTAGAAGGATTCTAAATGGAGAGTTGATTTCAAGGGAACAATTTTTAGGGTGAGCTTCTTTTGTCAACACCCGTATCGATAAAGGTGGTACGAGTTTCAGTGAATGCCGAGAGTGAGAAGGAGGATGGCTGTGATTAAAGTACAGGTTTTTGTAGCCGACCAATTTGTTGGTGTCCGGGGATTGGATCAGAGCACATGATCAACCTTGACTGTAGAGATTGGTTTGCAATTTTGCTATAGAATAGACCCCTCCTCTGAAATGTAATACTATAACTCGGCCTACTCGGCCTCACAATGCAAAAATCCTAGCAAACCATATTCTCGGAAACTTTTATAGAGTACCAAGACTTCTCTTAGAGCATTACACCGAGCCCATCTGGCCTGGTTGTTTTACTCGAGATACTTAACGGTAGCTCTTTAACTTTATCCATTCTCATGTATGATATGAAAAGTAAAATCATTTACTTTTTAAACCTCCTGCATAGTTTTAGTTATACACCATTTTAGAGTTTCCTTTTAGGATATATAGGAAGGTAGCGATTCAGGTCGAACGTCGTAGGTAGCGTCGATGTAACATAATCAAATTTGGACGTTCTGATATATAAAACAATATACTTGCATACCGTAGCAATGCTAACCCACCCCGAGGGTCTTGGCAATGCTTTCCCCAAAACAATCATTATATGAGATCGGTATTGGCATGATAATTGCACATGTTGAGCAATTTCATGGCTCCATTCTTTCCTGGGTTTGAAAGTGGAGACTTTGCGCTGGGAAGTATTCTTGTCCCTCGTGATGAGTGTCAGTACCTAACAAGCAGAAGACTTCTTCTGCAGAGATTGCCTAAGAGCAAACTGGAGTAGTTCCAACCTTGCTTAAATCAAGAGACTTTTTCGCCGCGAGCATAAGCTGATATAACTCTATTAATAATTAGCATAAACGAAATTTTGGCGAAAACGTCTTTTACAAAATCAAAACTCACTCTTAACCAATTATTTTAACTTTTGAGTTTTTGATTATAATGCAACCACGATACAAAACAAAAATTAATATATATAATAAGACTATAGATAATCCGAATTCTTATATTCCCTAATTAATTTTTTCATATTTGCTTTAGTTCTTATAATGCACGCAAAAATCTGATTCTTTATAAGAAAACTAATAGAACTTTTGCATTTTATTATTAAAACTTATAAAAAGCTTAAGGTATATAAAACCAATTATAAATAATCTAATATTAGTTTTGAGTTTCTAATTAAAAGCGTTATTATATTATAATTTAAAAATCAAGTTTGGAATTTGTATAATTTCGTAGTGAATTTGCAAGGCAAATGAATTTTAGTGTCCCAAATCGCCAAAAACCTTTTGCGCTATTGCGGGGTTGCCATAAGATTCCTTTGGTCTCCCCATGCCTCGCTGATACAGAGCAACATCCCTCGCACTGCTTAAAACAATCTAGTTCAATGACGCCGAATACTCCTCCTTCACCTGCAGTCACCTGCGCTGAGAATATTGCCCTTCTCTATCTCCTGCATTCCGTTCCTGATCCGCCCTCTCGCAATCCGATTGACCGTCTCCCCATTCGTCAGAATGGTTATACGCTGTCCCTTCTGGGAGAACGAGGCTTGGCTGGCACGCTTGCATTTCTTTCGAATCTCAAAGACGGTCCTGAGCACATCCCTGCTGTTTGTGTTCAGGAGGGTCCCCAATCGGCGTTCTTAAATGTTCTGCTTGCTGTGAATAAAGCTAGGCCACGCGACGGCAAGGACGTCCTACAAAACCTTAAGTTGGGCTTCGAGAGAATCTTTGCATTACTTTCCCAGGTATCAGACGGTCTGTGACCCATGTCTTATACCTTTCGCTGCTAATCAGACTGAGGAGACGGCGCTCCAGATATCGAGGATCAGGCCTTTACTGCAATTATCTCTATGTGCTCGGTACGCTTCTCTGCCGTCTGCGATTCGTTCCCAGTAGCAGGAATACCCCAAGGCAACCCATCAAGGAACTGCTCCAAGAGGCTGTAAATGCTATCCGACGGTTGGAAAAAGAGACAGTCCAAGACAACAGGCTGCTCGTATGCTCTAGATTGTTTGTGGAAAGAGCTAAAGAAGTAATTAAGTTGGTCGATGCATGGGCTAAACATCGCAAGCCAGCCCGGCTAGGGGAATTGGTAGAAGGAGTCAACCGCTTGTGGCGAGTAGGAGAACTCCAAGACCTGCTTAGCACTATACCGAACCAAATCATGAACCCGACATCGAGAAAGAACCTCTTAAATATCATTAGTAAGGTTGCAAGGTACCGAGAAGCTGCCAGGTTCCTCTATCGTACAGCGAAGAGAATCCCCTTGGTCCGACGGATGAAGATTGTTCTTGTCAGCCTCCCTCAGAATGCATTCCACAAAACCCCGGCCAACCAATGTTCTCCGACCCTTGCTTCCACAGTCTCGCGAATCAACGCACTGCATAAAGAGCAATGGAATGTTGGTCAGATCTGTCGGTTATTAAAAGTCAGTGAGGTTGAAGCAAATGACCAGTTTGCCCAGCAGACGCGAAAGACCTTAAAGGACGCCAAGATCCACGCCGAGATCCAACTGCTCTTCTACTGCGAGCTCGAGGCTTTCAAACTACCACCTCGAGTTTTCTGTTCGACCAAGGATGCCTGCTTTCTTTGTAATGCTCTCATTCAAATGTACGGGAAAATACACACGCCGCGGTGCCACGGAAGACTATACCCCGGTTGGCGGTTGCCCTTTTCCCCGAGGCTTAAAGACATAGAGCAAAGGCTCAACAAGGAATTGGCAAATCATATCACAAATAGCCTAATGACACTTCTTTCGAGACAGCGGAAGACTGTATATCCAGACCCGCATGAGAGTACACTCCTCACGCTACCTGTTTCAATGTCGACACTGCGTAGCTTGGCGCTGGCAGAAGCTGAGGAGGGAGAGGAGTCACAGCTTCAAACACCAAATCGGTTTAAGACAAATAAAATCTTATCGAATACCACGACACTCTCGATGCCTTCGGAAAGAACACTTAGTAGCCCTACAGCGCAGACAGGCGACGTATTGGTTCAACCTTCGAATGATAGTACTCCAAAAACGCTTCCTTCACCCCGGGATCTGTCATCAGATAGTATATCTATCGAGAGCTACACACTTCTTCAGGGCCAGATATTGTCAAAAGACGTTGAAGCCAACCACGCATCTCCACTATATAGTGCGGGGCATCTCGACGTTCAGATCGAATACTCGTTAGGGCCGAGTCAAATCACACCTAATGGTCGTCCAAGCAATCTTTCTTATAGCATAGAATGGCTTGCAGTCAGCGAAGCCGAGAAAGTGCTAGAACAACACGCCTCTTTAATCGTGAATTCAGAATCGCTCAAGGGTGAAGTCTCACATAATCTAAATGATCTGAATTGTTTTTACATTACTGCTCAAGGGTCGGTTCTGAAGATCTTTTTTCAGCCAAGCAATGCTGGGTCAGGTACAGCTCTGTGACACTGAGGAGACTCGAATAGGAAGTTGATATAAGGGAAGTTGGCGATATTGCAGGTTCTCCTGAGCATGTCTAATAGCGCCTTACGACCCACGTGTGGCAATCAAAGCACTAATCTCCTATTCGTCCACGTTAGAGTCATGATCCATGATGGTATTAGAAGCTATACCTGTACCGAATGGTATTAAAGGTTTTTAATGGTATCAAAGAATTTCACTAAAAGAACATATAAAAATAAAAATAAAAATCAATTTTTTATTTAAAAATATAAAAATTATTATATAAATATTACTAGCTTTTTTTTATATATAACTAATTTTATATTAAATTTAAAAATTTAAAGTTTTTAAATTCAAAATAAAAATTTAGCGTTAATATAAAACCTTTTATATTATTAAAATCCATTTTTTAATAGAAAAATATATTTTCTTTATTTTTATATTAATACTAAAACTCAAAATAATAAACTTAAAATTAAACTTAAATCTAAAATTTTCTAATATTATTAAATTTTTAATAATATTAAAAATTTATTTTTTTATTTTTAATACTAATATAATAAATCTTTAAACTTAAGTTTTTTATATAATTTAAATAAAAATTACTTATAAAATATTCTAAAAAATAATTTTATTTAATTAATTATTAATTTTTTATATAAATTCTAATAATTTATATATAAAAAATATTATTTTTTTATAAAATCTATTAATAGCCAATAATATTAAAAAACTATAAATATATTTTTAAAAATTTTAAAATATAAAGAATAAAATAATATTTTTACTTTTATATTAGTTTATAATAATATTTTTCGAATTTATATAATTTAAATCCAAAATATTTAAATATATATTTTTTATAATATTTTTAATTAGCCGATAATATCAAAGAATTATAAATATATTTTTATAAGTTTTAAAAAAAACAAATTTAAATAATATTTTTATTTTTATACTAGCTTATAATAATATTTTTCGGACTTATATAATTTAAATCCGAAATATTTCTTTTTATTGTTTATAATTTTTTATATTAAATAATTAAAATATAAATATATAAATATATTTTTAAAATTGTTAAAAATAGGTCAATTAAATGATATTTTTATTTTTATGCTAGCATATAATAATATTTTTCGGACTTATATATTAAATCCGAAATAAATGTAATTTATTGTTTATAATTTTTCATATTATCTAAAAGAAATATATAAATATAAATATATTTTTAAAAATCTTAAAAAATAACCAATCGAATAATATTTTTATTTTTATACTAGCGTCTAATAAAATATTTCGGATTTTAAAAATTTAAATCCGAAAAATATAAAAAATTAAGATTTATAAAATTTT
>QYSG01014558.1:0-13950 GCA_003988875.1 Lachnum nothofagi
TCAGAACAAAGATAATAAGCCAACACAACCCCTCTAATCAGCTCAAAACATAAACAAGAACTTCACGCCACCTCACTCCTCGGCTTCGTGCAAAACCGCTTCCCAGGCGTCGAACCCGGCGTTAAAGCCCTCGGCCGCAAMCCCCCACTCTCTCTTCTTTTCTTGAGGAATTTCGCAAATATTGTCCTAGGTTTCCTGGTTGGAGTGTTCGCAGCCGGCAGAATTGCCACTGGTGGTTCYGCTTCTTTGGTGGTCTTTGCGGGTCGAGGCGTATGCATATCGTGCTGCCATCCCTTGACCTTATCTGCGAAATCCACTGACTTCGATTTCMTAGRCGAAGAGGAGGCTTCTCGCAGGGCTGAGAGGGAGGGCGCTTGGAAGGGAGAGGAGGTGGGCGGGATGCTTCGATCGCGGGATGYTAGTGGTTGAACAGGYGAGGATGATCCTTGGRCTGTCTTGGYACGCTTTCTTGTCGTGGATGTTGAGCGGGATATTGGGTCGCTACCTAAGATAGGAGAGACGGGCGATTCTCGGACTGAGGTTGGTCGTGCATSGGGAGAGGATTTGAGACTCTTATGATGATCTGTCGGGGAAGGTGAGGTGGYTAGCCGCTTGCGCTTCCTGCTTGAAGACGAAGATGGAATCAATGGGGAGGAATTGTTGTTTATCRTCCACGGTAAGGTACGCTTTGTGAGACTTTTGCGACTGGTTGGTGTGCTATGGCTTTCGTCAGGTGATGACCGTRGCTGASAGGCATCCTTGAGATTGTTGATCGGTAGTTGGCTGAAGGTCTCGAAGAAGCGCCTCTTCGATGCGATCCTTGAAGGCTCGGAAGAGCCAAKTTGTGGACTCGCAGCGTTCTCGTGGAAAGGTGATTCAGCGATTGATACATCCGCYTCCGTGACTGCYTCTTTGTTGGCGCTGTCGGGAGACCCAGGATTATTTGCGCGTCGGCTGTGAGATGAGGGTGTTGCCCACTGCTCGGGTATTGGGGCAGTCTTGTAAGYAGGCGATTGTGCAACTTCCACCRAGGCTTTTTCAGGCTGTCCGCCATTGTTTTCCTGGGCATTCTGGGGGATCTTGGKTTCTTTCGTCGGCGTCTTCTTAGAACGCGGCTTAGCGAATATCCGCCGGTACTTTTCGASCTGGTCCTTGTCCAGTRACGAAAGTACCTCCTGCAGATTATCCCGCGTGATCAAGCCTTTCTGGTACTGTAGCTGYTTGACATCTTGGTTGAAGTACTCATAACTTGTCTTCATCTCATCTTGCGGGATGCCTGATGACTCTGARGATCGGACRTAAGTAAGATATTCAGTTGCTGTGACTCGAATGAGATCATCCCACAACGARGGATGTAAGAGCAGTTTCTCCCTCTCCAACCATTCAATATAAGTCAAGGACCAAGTAAAATACTCTTTATTCTTGGGGTACTCTGGATACGCAGCCTTGAAGATCGGAAAGAAATCGGCAACCTCGTTCGTCGATGTTTGATTTTGGAGTTGGCTGTTTCGGAGAGGAGATTTTGCATTCGAAGGTCGACCATTCGAGATTCGTTGCTCAACCATTTCCGAGTTTTCGTCTGCAGAGCATTCTAGACACTCTTTCCCATCTGCTAGACATTGTGCGCRTTCTGGGTATTTGTCGGTCTCAAGTTTAGCAGAGATATGAGGCTTCGATTCYAAAGATATGGACTTCTTCCCCTTTAGCTTTGAGGTCGGCGAGACTGGGGAGGTATGATTTTGCGCGACGGTGCTCGACGGCAAAGAACTCTGAGCRTCAATCTTCGGACGTTGCGGAGAATTCGCTGCGGAATCGAGGATACTCGGGCTTGGAGGTTCCACGGCTTCACTTCCAGGCTCTGTACGAGCAGCATACAGACCGCTAGTGAAGCTATGCCTGGCAGCTCTGGCCATTTCTCTCGTATCTCTAGGAGCGCATTCTTCACGTTGAATGGCCTCAGCAGCACGGCGCCGGCGTTTGGAAGGGAAGTTTTGCGGAGATGTTGCCTCAACATCGTTGGGTCGCTTCTTGGATGGTGTACGCTGCATATCGCTGYTCGAGATGTTCTGAGCCTCGGGACCACTCTTCAAGGTGTTGTATCCTGGAACTGACGAAACGACTTGGACGTGGTCATAAGAGGAAGGAGATGCTTGGTACGAAGGTGCTCCTACTTTGGATTCGATGAAGGAAGCTTCTTTCGCAGCCGTGTTTGGGGAGGAGCCCTTCTTTGGAGATTGGGAGTATTGAAACTCGCTGACAAGCTGCTGCTGCGCCAAAGTATCACTATTAGCACGACCTTCCTCGATGTCAAGGTTAGTCTGGACGTTGTATGGATTGCTTAATTGAGAAAGAACGCCGTTGTTGCTTCTAGACGTCGTGGRATTATGCGAAGMTGTGGTGAATGTCGAGCATCTTGGACTAGGATCGTTGCAAGTAGCYGGGATCATCTCGTGTCTTGAAGAAGTGTTTTCCGAAATGGAGCTGCGCACTGTATTTGGTTTGCTTCCTGTGGGCCTGGTGTCGGGAGTGCGCTCGACTTGTACCAGCATTGCATTCGGGATAGACGTGGATGGAATGCTTTGAGATGTTTCTGGARCCTCCTCTGTTTCTGAATAATCTTTTTCGGCTTCCTCGCCTAAAGCGTGCAGCACTTCAAATTCGAGTTCTTCTGCTGGGCTACTTGACGGAAGAACAGGGGGCTTCCGGTCAGGAGAGGGAAGGCTTCGTTGGAGAGRTTTATCTGAGACTTGACTTGATGCGGAGGACGAATATTCAATATCAGAGGTATGCCTATATYCGGGTGCATCATTCGCCATCTCCTCGGCCTGAAAAGTATGCGAGGCACTTCGCATACCCGAGTCCACTGGCGAAAATACTTTCTCTCGTTGGGGGCTTTGCGACCAAGGGATGGGGTTGTCGTCATTCGAATCATTTCCGAAGTTGTCGCTGAGGGATCGGCTTTCTTCTTCATCATCGCTGCTGTCAGGTTCATCTTCGCTATCACTTTTGTCCTGCACATTCTCCACCTCGTCCCTTATCCCTTCACCGTCTTCGTATGAGCTAGCCTCCGATTCCTCACTCTCGGATTCGGATTCGGATTCTTCATTCAGCWGCCCAAAATTTGGGTCTTGCTTTCGATTGAAAAAATCYGCYAACTGTTCCTGAACTTTGGTAGGAATTCGCGCATAGGGCTTCAGAGCTTCAACATCAGGGTTGTACCAAGAATCCGAGTGATCTAATAGACTCCTCTGATCGCTCGGGATTCGCACGTACTTGCGGGGTACGCGTTTCATGTTCATGAAGCTGTCTTCAATCTGGAAGTTGTCTACAAATGGGGAGGCTGAAACCGTTGCTARGGTTGTGCTGTCCCTTTGTTGTTGAGATTTCGCACTACCTGCTGAGGATTCAGTCGTTTTGCAAGGAGGTTCAGGTCTTCGTTTTAGGCTTTCTTGACTGTTCTCCTTCTCGCTGTCATACGGAGCAAGTGCGTGTTCCTCGGTATCCACRTTTTCACCCGTAGGTATTGCAGTTAGCTTGCCTTTATCAAAGCTAGGTACTGATTGCGAGGAAATTTCGCTGTGTTGAGAATTTGCTTTTGCGTCAAGCTTAGCTGCCATTTCCTGGAGCTTCCGGGGCGATGCTTCCGAGAGTACAGGCGGTTTTTGAGGGYTGGATCTGGCATTCTCCAATAATGTCAGAGAAATATCGGATACATCTTGATGTACATGTAGGTCGCTCTTTTTCGATTTCGGCCCCATTAGACCTAAAAGAGCATCTGCCCTATCCGGGTCAGGACGTTCCACACCACCAATTCTGATTTTCTCATTTTGCTGTCGTTTCAATGGTATTTGGGTCGCAAATGCGGCTTGAGAGACAGATGTTACGACTGGCGAAATAGGGGAAGAAGGCTGGGAAGCTACTAAAGCGGGAGACTCAAACGCRGAACAGAGGCTCTCGATGTTGGAGAGTATGTGCTGGATTCCCGCCTGCTTCAGAATGCTGCTCGGATCTCCGAAGGTCCCTGATCCTTCACTGCCCTGGTGTGTGAAGTCCAATATTTCTAGGAAGAGTCCGTCATGCCGTGATGTGGCATGAAAGTCAAAGATCAAGAGCTGGTGTTAGTCTTGAGGCAAGAATGTCAGGAGCAACACTTACCAACTTGCAGCTCTTAATGTTGATGACGCTCCCCTTCGACCATCCCCCGAATGGGCGGCCGATCTTCTCTTCAAGTCTGTCCAAAGGTGCCTGATCAAGAGYGGCTTTGATAAATGTCAATTTATCTGATAAAATGACCTGACTATGGTCCTCATGGCCAGAGATCTATTGAAAACTTAGTCTTCCATGTTATGAGATCTTGAAGAATTGTGACGCACATCGATGATCTGAACGCGCCCCCCCTTGCCCAGCCTGATGGCCAGGCCATTCGAATGCAACTGACGGTCTCCTGCCTCGGAYTGATTTCCGTCCTTGTAAAATTTCAATGCCGATGACAACTCGTCCTTGACCTTTTCCGCAATCCAGCCTCTCACTAAATTAGCCATCCTGATTGCAGTTGCACGGCTGGGTCAACGAGGTTGTGGCTCCGGCAGCCAGACAGTTTGTTAATGCATTCCCAGTTGGTGAATTGTTTGGATTTAGATTGATACGAGGACAAGATGGCGTCCAAAACAAAGTGATATAAGGTTTATCTAWTTGCTGAGAGAAATGCTCTGGAGTTCAGCGACGCGTTTTACGCGACTGATCGCTCTTTCCCGCATAAGGCTGAGCTAGCTTCTTGTGGCTAGCGGCGCTCCACATTAATCCGATGACATGGTCAGGCCGGCAATCGGTGGATTCGGCGCGGAAGCTTGTGAGTGAGGCGCAACATGCTGGCCGGGGACGTCAACAACTCACTGTCCTGTCCAGTCATACSGGTCCCTTTCTTGCAGGCAACGCCGAGGAAGATATACTTGCCCCGCGCCAGGTATTTCAACGTTGCYRCTTCGATGACAAACTCGYAGCAAGAGTCACCAAAATCCTCACAGATGGCGTCAAGGCATGAATCCAAGGTCTCGTCAAGTACCATGGATGGTGCCTGAAGGTAAATCAGCAACTGCATGTACCCACGCCTGCACTTGCCGCACATATCTTTACACTGGATAGCTGACTCTAGTCTAGTCTGTGTAGTAATACAGCCTCTTTCTAAATCAAGAACTCCTCGTCCTCGACTCGGTGACATGTCCCTCTCCCTCCGAAGCCGTCCTTGTGGCTGCACYTTCGCAGCGTGATACTTCACCCACCGCATCCACCTTCAAGAGCTTYGACCTGCGCCCCAACCATCCCTGTCTAATTGACTGGCCTCACGAAAGCCTGCGCACTTCCCACGATGTCTGCGAACGATGCCCCCAGGCCTCCGTCGATGCCGTCCATCGTTCCTCTGGGTCTCCAGTCGCGACGGGGCTCGTTGATTTCCAACTCGGGATCAGCATTGATAGACAAGGAGCAGYTGGCTCAGGCTTTAGACAAGATACACAGTACGGCATGCCAGTCAGAGACTCTCACGACTTTCAACGAATTCGCCTCTCCCCCGCCGTCCTCATCGCATACAGAAAGCAAAGGGTTGGCTGGGGATATAATGCAGAATGGTTTGAGCGGCTTATACAACCGCTTCCGTGGTGCGGTTGGAGGTGGGAAGGAGAAGCCTAGTTCTTCGGTCAAGGGAGACTATGATGGAGCGGATTCAGTCTCTATTGCCTCCATGAAGAGCCAGACGAGCGTCACGCCGACTTCGAAGAAGCCAGTAGCTCCAACAAGAGACGACACCGGCGTCACAGCCTCTCCTATTCAACTCTCTGCAGCTTCGTCCATGCTTCAGTCACCCACCACCGCTTCGTCTTTCGCAGGCCATTCTTCTGAGAGCCAATCGCAGGCAATGAAATCCTCCAAAACTTCCTTCACATCTGCCTCCGCAGCTTCAAAATCTGGATCATCAAGCAAGCCCTCGATTCAACCTATGATTAAAGCAACCGCGACAGCGGCCCTTGCCCCTTCGCTGGCACCTGTCAGTAYCACTGCTCCAAAGGACGATCACAAAGCGCGATCGGTTCCACACACACCAAAAAACGAACCCACAACTTCAACGGCCGCATCGAGCATCTATGACCATACGTCAGGGTTCGCATTCGGAGAAGCGCAGCGTAGCAGACATTCCTCTCTTGCTAATGACTCCGATGTCTCAGATGACGAAGGCGATGTCGTGGAGAACGGAGATACGCAACCTTCGCGGAAAGCAAGCATCGATGGCGGCACCGAGCTTCGAAAAGTTTCCACCGGCGTCACCATAGCTTTATCTTCATTGCAAGCCACTGAATCAGCCAGGACGACCAAGGCGCCAGCTCATATAGGCATCGTGGATAGTGTAAAGCGRCCCAATATCGAACGCGTAACTCAGTCTCATCTGCCAGGCTATCAAGCATCAAGAGCATCATCGACTGACCGTAGCACTGCTGACGCTACCCCGGTGAACACGTCAGCACGTAGCAGTGTGCACCAGACATCGCTCGTAAACGACGACCCTCAATCAAAAGCTTATAACAAGCAGCGAATATCCGGCACCCTCAACAATGAAGCCCCCCAAGAGAAYGTCAACGCTCGATTGGAGCGTATGAGAAAGCAAGTCATGAGCAAAGAATTTTGGATGAAAGATGAATACTGTAAGGACTGCTTTTCCTGCGGGGCCACCTTCTCTGCCTTTCGACGGAAACATCATTGCCGGACATGTGGGTGTATTTTCGACTCGAAATGCACTTCGATCATATCTGGGCAACGTTTTGGTGTCCAGGGCAATTTGAGAGTATGCAAAACATGCCTTGAAATCATAAACAGACGTCACGAAAGCAGCGGATCTGATGAGTCTGAGGATGATTCTTCGTTGCCAAACTTTTTCCATACTCAACAGGTAAAGTTTGATTCAGCGACTAAGGCTGAAGTAGTTGAAAATCCTTTAAGTCARCCCTTTGAGGATGCGAGGAATACGCCTTTGCCAACTCCAATGATGGCCATTCCAGCTACCCGTAGAATTGGAGAGTCTACTAACCGAAGGTCAGCAATTTTGGAGATAGACGCTCCTCATCTTAGCAGGCCGAGTTCAGCAAGATCTCTAAAATCGCTCTCCATCTCTGGAAGGCCGGYGTCATCAGGCCACAAGAGACATCAATCTAAACATAACTTCCTTAGTCGTTTYAAGCCGACTGTCGAGGAGACTGCACCCTTCCACCGCGGGGCTAATGATGATACTGGAAAGAAGTCCCAGTTGCCAGCGTTCCACGATGACAACATCATCGACCCCGATTTGGAACCTTATATGTCCGATGAGGGATCAAGTGGGGATGAGCAAATGAGCATCTTTGCTACCATGAATAACGGCGTCACAACAGGCCCAACATTTGAAAACGATAGGTCCAGTTTCGGTTCCCTGATGAACGCGGGCAAGAGAAACCGTGCCCGCACAGGCGAGAAAAGYGTTAGCGGCATCAGCTTCACAAGCCGTGGTGTAGAAGATATCACTGGAAGCGGAGGAGCGCCCCGGCCAAGGCGCCGTAATTTGAGCGCTGCAAGCAATCACTTACGCTATACCCGTGGATCTCCCCAGGTTATACCTCCAAGATTCAGCAACTTAGATGAAGAGATTCTTGGYGTGGATAACTCTTCGTCTGCTTCAACACTTCCCCCATCCAGAATGACTCGCAGCGTTTCCATAAGRGATGCTAAMGCCCCTGCCGTGGAACTAAATAGTGCCAGTCTACATCACGTTCGTAAGCTACTTCGTCAGTTRCTACACGATTCAAGCATTCCTAATGCTTCTGCATGGGAAAGRGCTCTCGTGCCTATTCTYCTCAAGTGCACCGATGATGTGAATCCGAACGTACGGCACGACGAAGATATGGACATTCGACACTTTGTGAAAGTTAAAAAGATACCCGGTGGAAGACCAGGYGATACTTCTTACGTTTCTGGGGTTGTGTTTACCAAGAATCTTGCGCTCAAGAGCATGCCTCGCACAATTTCCAACCCACGGGTAGTCATCGTTTCATTTCCCATTGAATACCAGCGCCATCAACATCATTTCATGAGCCTTGAGCCTGTCATAGCTCAAGAAAAAGAGTTCCTCAGGAATATGGTCAATCGCATCGCGTCTCTACGACCGCAGTTATTACTAGTCCAGAAACATGTTTCTGGATTGGCACTACAATATCTCGAGGAGGCTGGCATTGCAGTAGCCTACAATGTGAAGCAATCAGTCATTGAAGCCGTTTCTCGATTCGCGCAGACTGAAGTCATATCTTCCATTGATATGGTTGCTTTGAGGCCAGTACACATTGGTAAATGTGCTGGTTTYGATGTCAAAACCTACGTCCACAACGATATCCCTGGGAAGAAGAAGACTTACATCTATTTGTCCGGCTGCCCTAAAGATCTGGGGTGCACTATCTGCTTGCGAGGGGCGAGCATAAATGTGTTATCCAAAATGAAGCAAATCGCAGAGTTCATGGTCTATGTGGTCTACAACCTCAAATTGGAGACGTGCTTGATGCGCGATGAGTTTGTCCTCATACCATCGGTRACTGAGAACAGCGGCAGCCTTTCGCCAAAATTGAAGGCAGCTTCTCAAGAGACACAATCGACCGACCCAAGTGCACCATCTTCCGAAGACACAGTTGCTGCAGCGAGTGACAAGCTCCAGGCTGTTGTTGCTCAGGCCGCAGCAAATCGGAATAGTGGAGAGACAACTGGTGACCAGCCCACCAGCGAATCTGATCCTCGATCCGTACCGGCAAGTATGGAGGCCAGCAATGCAGATCTTTCTCAGTCTGTGGTCAGCATCAAAACGGACCCGTCTACGGAGACGTCAAAATACRTCTCAGCACACGAATCGCACATCCATGGATCCAATGAYGATCAAGTGCCTGAAGACATCCCAATGCCTACATTTTACAGCGATATGGTGGCAAAGCATCAGACTAAAATTCTGTCAATCTCGCCGTTCGTTAAGTTTGTGCAGCCATATTTGCTCATGAGGGCGAGGGAGCAAGAAAGAAGACTTTCTTATCTCAAACGGTTGAGAGATCAAGATATATTTGATGATCAAGCCGACAACGACAAGTCAAAGCCGCTGAAATTTCAGCTTATCAAGCCTGAAATGGTCCATGAAACCGTCAAAAGAGCGCCTAAGCAAATTATGGAGGTTCTTCATGCTGTTCACGAYGCTGAGTACGACAAAGCCTTACATATTTACCAAACTCAGAAGCGGCAATGGGAGATCGCGATACAAGGAAACTTAGACTTGTTCGATCCATATGCACACCAAAGTATCACAGTTCTATACACCCTTGTGTGTACAGAGACTACTATCCCTTGTGCAGGGCCAGACCTGTTGTCTATAGCCTTCTATCGAGAGTACGACCTCCCGCGAAACGATTTCGAGCCTGACTGTACCCTTGGCAGCTATGTGGAAGATCTGTGCTCACATGTCAACGAGGTCTGTACAACGAACAATTGCGACCGACCACTCTCCCAGCATCATAGGACTTATGTCCATGGTGACGCTCGCATCACTGTGTTCGTWGAAAAATCCCCTTGCAAGCTCAAAGGATTGCAGGACTCTGTGCTGATGTGGAGTTACTGTAAAAAATGTCAAACCGAGACTACAGTCATGCCAATGTCTGAAAGCACCTGGAAATACTCCTTGGGGAAATATTTAGAATTGTCTTTTTGGAGCAGCCAACTGCGTCTTCGAGCAAGCTCCTGTCAACATGATCTCCATCGTGATCACTTGCGCTACTTTGGTTATCGTAATGCCGCCGTTCGTATACACTACGACCCRATCGATGTTCTTGAAATTGTCGTTCCTAGGACTAGGATTACCTGGAAGGTAGACAACGACCTGAAGCTGAAGAATGAGGTTTTCACGAAGATTGAAGAACGTTGGAACCGCTTCATGACATCGGTCACTTCGAGAGTCAAGAGCATAAATATCGACAGTGTCGTCCCTGAAAAAGCCGAAGCATGTAAAGCGGAGGTGGAGAGGCTTTCTAAGCGCGCTCAAGAGGAACACGCTGCCCTCATTCGAAAGCTGAGAGACCGATATATGAAGTCGAAGTATTACGAGATTATTCCACTCAACAGAGTGGTAAGGGCAATGCAAGAGAAAGTCACGGAGTGGGACAATGCGTTTGCTRATTTCGAAGTCAACTTTTTCCCCTCTGAGAAGGATATCAGGAGACTTGCAGCTCTCCAACTGAAGAAGATGTTTGAGTCCAATGCTTCGTCGACATCCGTTACGTCAAGCGAGGCACAAGATCTAACCTCCGATGTGGATGAGAAGTCACCAAGCACTTCTGTGGAGCTGATTCGGAAGACCTCAGATGGATCTATTAAGGATGTCAATGATGTGCTCACGTCCGTCGTGGAAGAGAACAATATGTCACCCCCAACACAGCCTTCAGAAGCTCAGACACCAGCGACCCAGACGACGCAGAAGGAGACTCCCGCGGCAGTATCCAGCAATGCACAAAATGAGGCCCTAGAGCGCGAGGGGATCCAACATCTAGATCTTGCATTTCCCACGCCGAGCGATACCGGCGCAGCAACCCCGTCCGAAACTGCTGCTGCCAGTACTTCTCGTATTTTGACTCCACTGGACTCCCAGCCTCCGACGCCATCAGAACCGCAGATAGAGCCCACGCTCTCAGAAAAGGTTGACCAGCTTCGCAGGCGCAGCCAAGCGCCCACCGGAGAGCCCAAARCTTCTGCATCAGAAGTATCTGGAATACCACGGCCCTCAGAGCGGGGTCCTTCGCGGAAGAGTAGTACTGGTTTACCGCCCCCTTTGAACCGCACTCAATCACAGCCAGCTGGAACATTACGTCGCGCACGTACGACGAACAAGTCTACTGCCAAGCCGGCTGAGAACAAGACTGYAGATAGTGACATCACGCCACTCGAGCCCCTGAAGCCCTCTGCTACAGATCCATTGAAGCCAACAGACAAGAAGCTTTCTGAGAGACTAGGCCTCAGTAAGACTCATCGGAAAACTGTTGGTCATTCTTTGATTCCGAGATCAATTAATTCGAAACRCAAGGATTCTAAGGTCTCGACTTTGGCTAAGCATTTCGAGCAACTGAGCCGAGAGTTTGAGAGAGAGCGCCAGCGCGACCGGAGACAACGTGCAGCGAGAGTGACCCAGTCTCGCGCGTTCCCCAAGGCATCTTCGAAACCTATTGTAGAGGTATACAAAGATGTCAAGGAAGCTGTTGAAGATCGTGGACCTAGAGACGAAGATCTCGCAGCAGTYCAACACACGCAGCCCGATACCGAAACTACCCCTATAGTTGATGGCCTCGCCGATCTCAACGCCAATTCCACGCCTGCCGATACGATGCCACACTCCCCTACCGAGACTRCCGTCACTGCCGACGAGACTGCTACTGAAACAGATGTGGATCAACAGACAATGAGTCAAACGGGCTCAGATGAWGAAGGTGGAATGAGCGATATTGACCAGTCCATACTCGACGACATCATCCCTGGCGTTGCCGAGATTGCAGAATCTTTAGGCTCCGGCAAATCCGAACTGTCTTTAGAGATACCTAAGCACGAGAAGACGAGTCTGATGAAGATGCTCACCAACTTCTGGGCTGAACGATCTGCTAGCGGCTGGGCACCTCTGGACTACCCGACCAACGCTGGCGACCACATCTTTGGGGATGAAGATGTTATCATCCGCGAAGATGAGCCAAGCTCTCTCATCGCTTTCACCTTGCAATCTCAATTATATAAATCTAATTTAGAGGAGATTCGGAGAAAAGATCGGGCTAAGGGATGCGAGAATGTCCATCCCTCAACTGATGCGAACTCCCAAGACCCTTGCAATGAGGGTCTCGATCAGGCGGATATAGAAGCAGCCCTGAGACGTGAGACTGGCACCCATTTAGCTTGCACTTTCTCCGACGGACCCGCACGCATGCAGTGCAAGGTCTTTTTCGCCGAACAATTTGATGCTGTGCGGCGTAAGTGTGGAGTTTCTGATCGCATCGTCGAGTCGCTATCCCGATGCCTAAAATGGGACTCCAAGGGTGGCAAGACCAAGTCTGTATTCTTGAAGACCCTAGATGATAGGCTAGTCGTCAAGTCGCTGTCACCAATTGAGACAGCAGCGTTCTTGAAGTTTGCACCTGCTTACTTCAGCATCATGAAGGAAGCTCTTTTCCGTGATCTTCCAACAGTGATTGCGAAGATGCTGGGGTTCTACCAGATCATTATCAAGAATCCAGTGACTGGCACGGAGATTAAGTGGGATGTTTTGGTCATGGAGAATTTGTTCTATGACCGTCAGCTGACAAGGATCTTTGACCTCAAGGGGTCTATGAGAAATCGTAAGATTCAGTCCACTGGTGAACAGAATGAAGTGCTTCTGGACGAGAACATGGTTGAATTTATCTACGAGTCGCCGCTGTTTGCGCGTGAGGTAAATGTTCTCTTCATAAGCAGAGTGCTCAAAGACTAAAATYCGATAGCATTCCAAGAAATTGCTAAGAAACGCTATATTCAACGATACCCTATTTCTACAGCGAAACGATGTTATGGACTACTCCTTGATGGTAGCCGTTGATGAGGTATTTTTCCCAATCTAGTCAATAGATCACCAACACTAACAAATTCCAGGCACGCAAGGAGCTAGTCGTCGGCATCATCGACGTGGTCCGAACATATACCTGGGACAAGAAGCTCGAATCCTGGATCAAAGATCGTGGATTCGCGGGCGGTGGTCGCAATCGACCAACAGTCACCTCACCCAAAGAATACAAGAATCGTTTCCGCGAAGCCATGGATCGCTATATCCTATACGCGCCGAACAGTTGGCATCAGTTCAGCGACACAGACGCCAAGGTTGGGCCGCCGAGAATCAATGATGTTGCTACGAATTGAGCGCACACCTCTGTCRTTACAGTTTTTGGAACACAGTTATGAGTTATGTGATTATGAATTTACGTGGGGAAAGGCGTTTGATGGGCGGTGCATACAAGCGGTGATATACGCATTGGGTGGTGTTTTAGGTAGACTTAGAGAAGCGGAATATCCAAGGCTGATGTTGGAATTCGATGGATTCATTTTGCGAAAGCTCACGTAATTATTTACGACGAACAGGGTACGACGTCGCGCTGCTCCCCCGATCTTCCCTTCGAGCGYGTCATCCAACCACAATTGTCCACCCCAGGTCTYTACTYAACCTYCTYTATTCAGCCTCCAYAAGCACTATGTGGGCCAATGGAAGCCCTGACCATGGATCTACGGACCGTTGCGTTAGCAGGTCRGCGATCCCTCTCGCTGCAACAAGCCAATCACGATCCTCGCTTGTTCTCACTTCAGCCTCAACGCCGCATGTGCAAACTTTAAAACATTCCTTCAGCCCTTTCTCACTCTTAATTTCGCGATCCTGCGGCAGGAAACACACTCATTCAATCGCTTCTGATCAATGTCTCACATACAAGTATATTTCTCAATTGTTTCATTTCTCCGGCTTTTCTCTGGGACTATCATTTGTCGATCGCTCCGCTATAAATTTATGGACTTTCTATTACATATGATATATTTAAGATAGTCCCGGCCCTTTTCCTTTCTTTTATTCTCGTTAYAGCTCGTTGAAGCAGGAGGACGGAARGGATTTCTTTTCTGTTCTTTCCGTAACGTCAAGATGAAGCTCGTCAACTCCCTCTTCATCTCCTCCCTTCTCCAAATCACACTCTCCACGCCCCTYCAACCCCGCCRAGATGCATATGTCCTTCCCGCAACTACCAATTATACCGCGAATGCAGCGGACGCCATCCGTGCCATGTCCTCCGGCTCCTTCAACACTTCCACCGCGCAGTGGTCCAACGTGACCGGCTGGATCTCCGCAAACGTCTACAACGA
>QYSG01014569.1:0-13948 GCA_003988875.1 Lachnum nothofagi
TTTTTTTTTTTTTTTTTTTTTTTTTTTTTTTTTTTTTTTTTTTTTTTTTCTTTTTAATAAAAAAGTGTTTTTATAAGATTTATTTATTATATATTTTAGATAATTTAATTTTTAAATTTTAATAGAATATCTAATAATACTAATATTATTTTATAATTTTTTAATTTTTTGATTTTTTAGAAAAAAATTTTAATTTAAAAATATTATAATATATAAATATTAATATTTTAAAATTTATTATTAAAAATAATTATTTAAAAGTTTATTATATTTCTTATATTATATAAAAAAGTTTTTAATTTAATTACTTAAAAACCTTATTATACTTTAGTAAATTTTATATTATAATAATATTTTTCTGTTTTTTTAAAATATATTTATTTTATATTTTTATATATTTTAAATGTTTTTTGTTTTTTTTTGTTTTTTGTATATATTTTTGCATTTAGGTAGTATTTTTTTTTTTGTATATATTATATAATTTTGTTTTTTGCTTTATTTATTGTTTATTATTTAAATATTTGATTTGCTTTAGCTTGTTTTTTTTGAAGTTCAGTGCTTTAAAAACATTGCTTAGTTATATTTATTGTATATTTTATTGTTTTTAGGTTTTTATTTTTTTTTTAATATTTATATAAAATTTTTTGTTTTTTTAAATTCTATATATTATTTTACTATTTTATTTGTATTTATTTTTATAATTTTTATTTAATAAATTTAAATATATAGCAATAAGCTCTTTTATTATATTAAGATTTTTTTTTATATATAATACTAGGGAATTAACAACCAATAGTTTACCTATTGGATTTTTGCTTTATGCCATTTATATAGATTTTTTAATTTAATGTTTTTTATATATTAATCATTAGATCTTAGTTTTATTTTATATATTTATTTATATTTTAAAAAATAAATTAGTTTTAATTAATTATAGTATTTTGATTTATATTGTTTTTATTATTAATGTTAATGTTAATAGGCAATAAACTAGAATATTTATAGATGTAGTAAATCTAGTAATTATTTAATTATTTATATTTTCTTTATTTTATTATTTTGTTTTTATATTGTTTATTATTTGGTTTATTTTAATTTATTTTTTTTTTTTTATATGTCATTAATTTTTTTATTTTATAAATATAATTTTTTTATTATTTATATTTATTAGCCAGTTGAATATTTAACTAATTATAATAAAATTATAAATTAGTTTTTTTATTCTAAAATTTATATTTATATTAAATGTATTAAATTAAATTTTATTTTTTTATAATATTAATATTTATTAAAAAATAAGAATATATTTTATTTATTTTTGGATTAGGTTTTTTATTATATTACTATATTATGTTAATTTTGGATTCTAAGAATCCATTGTTTTTTATAGTTTTATATTTTTTTTTTTTTTTTAAATTTAATATATTATAATTAAAATAATATTATTAAATAAGGCCAATAAAGCTTTAAAGTAAGTCGGAAAAGTATTTTTGCTTAAGTTTTTAATATAATATAATAGAATTATGTTTATTTTTTATTTATAAAAGTTTTTAATATTATATAAAATCAATTATTTCATCAATTGCAAATGGATTTAAATTACTTATTTAATATATAAAAACTAATATATATTAGCAAAAAAGTTTTTTCTAATATTATTAAAAAAAAATTTATTTAGTTTTAATAATATTAAAAAATTTAAATTAATTTATTTTATTTTATAATTAATTAATTTTTTTTTATAAAATAAATTTATTTAAATTTTTTTATTATTTTTTTAATTATTAGTAATTTGTAATATTATTTTTTTTTTTAGTTTTACTATAGAATATTAAAATTTTATTATATTAGATTTTTTTTTATTTTTTATTTATAAATTTATTTTTTATTTTAAAAGTTTTATTATATAATTTAAAATTAGGTTTAATATATTTCCTTTTATATGCTTATTTGCAAAAACAATTATTTAAATAAATGCCTATATGTTTACTTATTTTACTTATGTTTAAAATTTTATTTAATATTTACTATAGCTTTAGCAAATTTATTATTAATTTATAATAATATTTCTTTTTTTAAGATCGCAACCCCTGGCTTTTGGCATTTTATTACTTTTATATTAACTTAGGGTTTTTATATATATAATAATATTTTAAAATCATTTTTTTATATTATTTTTTTGCTTTTTTTAAATAATTTTTATTTTGGCTTTTATAGCAATGTTTAATATAAACCTTATAGTAAATTATTATATTTATTCTAAATTATTTATAATATTTATTATTTATTATATTATATATAGTTACTGATTTTTTATAAATTTGTATAAATGCTAATTAACTGTAACTAGGCTATATATATTTTATTTTGGATTTTTTTACTTAAAGTTATTATATAGTTTTAACTATTATTCCAGGTGATATTATTTAGCCTATTAAATATATTTTAAGTATAATATATTATAATTAAAACCTTTATATTTAAATATTTAAATATTTTTTTGCCATAATTTTAGATAAAAACATTTACGTTGAATTTTGTAAATTTTTGCAATTTTTTACTTTTTCGACCAAGTTTCCTATTAGCCTAAACCTTATTTAAAAACTTAATATTATTAAAAGTTTTAATTTTTTTAAATAAAATAAATTTTTTAAAATAAAGTTTTAAATTGCATATTTTGCTTTAATTTATTTATTAATAATATTATTAGATTTTAGCTTTATCTTGCTTTTATATGCCAATCCTAAGCTTATAGCGTCTACGGCCTTTGCTAATGAAATTTGCAATGGGTTTAATAATTTAAAAATAAATATTTAAAGGATTATATAAATATTATATATTAACTTTTGTTTTTTTGCTTTTTTTTCTAGTTTTATGAATTTTTTTTAAATAATAGTAAATTACTATTTAATCTGTTTAATAGTTACTTTAGGCTATTTCTTACTTTTATTACTAGAATTTTAGCTTTTAGAGTAATTAAACCAAAGAAGTATATATGTTAATATATATAAAGACTTCTCGGCTTTCCTTTCTTATGCCTGACTTATATATAATAAACATTAAAAAACCCATTATAATAACTATTATTTTACCATATAAAAATACTAAGATTTTTATATAATTTTTTTTATTTATAATTTTAATAAATATTTTTATTTTTATAATAACTGATTTATATAAAGGGTTTTTACTGATATTATTTTTATAATTTTTAAAATTAATTAAATATATTATTTTTAAGTAATTAGTAATAGTTATAGCAAATCTAAAAATTGCCAATATTTGTATAAAACTATTTTGGAAAATATAGTGCTTATATTAACTAATTTAGCCCTAATTTGTATTTATATATAATATATTTAAAAGTTTTTTTTATTTTTTAGTTAGCTATATTTTATTAGAAAATTATTTAATCCGGCTTTGTTTTTATTATTTGGAAATAAAGCCAAAATTATAAAATCAAATAATCCAAAAGTTTTTTTAAAAAATTATAGTTTAAGATTAGAGTTTTTTTTTTTGTTTTTTTTTTTTTATTAATGTAAAAACTTTTTTTAAAGAATATTTGGCTTTTAATAATATTAATTATTAAATATTAATTTTAAATATAATAAATAAAGTTAGCTACTAAAAATATATTAAATTAAATATTGCTTTTTATTGTTTTAATATATTTAAATATGCCAATAGCTTTTTTAAAAAAAGTAAAAATTAGAATAATATAGTAATTACTATTAAGCAACCGGTTTTATAAATAAAAATATAGCTTTTTTTAGTTATAAAAAACTTGGCTATTTAGTTTTAAGAAAAAAACTAATATTAGTAATAATAAGAAATAAGGCCCTATTAAGCATTTATTTTTTATATATTTATATTATATTATAGATTTTATTTTAAATGTTTTTTTATTATGTTATAGTATTACAAATTTAATTAATATTATCTATTTATACATTAGCAAAGAAAATAATGTATAAACCAAAGCCCAAATTATTATAATTTAGCATAAAAATATAAAAAAGGCCTAAATCAAAAAGATTTTTATTTTATTTTTGGATATTAGGAATTTTTAATATATATTGCTTTTTGCTTTATACATTATTTTTCGATTAAAAGTTTATATATTATAAAAAAGCAAAAAACAAAGCCAAAATACAATACCCAAAAAAGTAAAAAAAGGTATTATACAAAAAAATAATATTAAAAAGTTTAGCTATTAATAAAAAAAGTTAAATTATATTTGTAAAAAGTTTTAGAGCTAAGCTATATGGAGATTATGGGGGTTACATACTACCTTTATCGAAGATTGGCCTTTAATAAAACAAATTCTTTTAAGTTATAAATTTTTCTATTATAATACATAATTTTTGTTTATAATCAAATAAAGTTGCAAATATTATAATTATATATATAAACGAATTACAGTATAAATTTTATTAAAAATATTACTAATATTTGCCAATATATATTAAAAATATCCCAGGGTTTTGTTATATTTTAAATAATTAATATTAGTTTATGGCAAAAAGAAATTATTTGAATTATAATTTTTTTAATTTTTAATCAATAAATTAAAATATATAAAGAAATAATTTTATATTATTTTATTAATTGTATAATTTAATTTATATAAACTAGTATATAATTATATATTAAATAAGGCACGGCAGGCCCATAAATACAAGCTAAAATATACGGAAATATAAAAATTATAAAAAAAAAATATATAATAATATAAAAAAATATAAAAACTAATAAAATATTATATAACAAAAAAAAAAATACAAATAAATAAAATATAATAATAAATTATTAAAAAAAAAAAATCATTGAAATATAGTTTTATTAGCCGCCAAATCGGTAAACGAAAATTTAAAAACTAATTTGTTATTATTAAACTATTTTTTGGTTTTTTCGATTTTTTTAAAATTACAAAAATTTTATATTATAAAATTAGTATAAATTTTAAAATAAAATACTTTTTAATAAAAAAAATTATATTTTTAATTAAATATTTTATTTTTTTTGTAATAAAAGCTTAAAAACTTTTCTGCTAATTTTTTTTATTTTTTATTTGTTTTAAAATCGTACTATTAATATTAATATTAATATTAATATAATAATAATATTATATTAGAATTTATAATATATAATATAAAAAATATCCAAATTCATTTATTTTAATATATAAATATTTTAATCTATTTTTTTTTATATTATAATATTTTAATTTATTTTTATATTATATATAAAGCTAAAAGAAAAGGCAAGCCTCTAATAAAATCTGGTATATAGGCAATATTAATCAAAGTCCAAAGCAAGGACTAGATTAGATTATAAATCTCGTTTATATACTTAAAAAAATAAAGTTATTTGCAATTTAAATATCATATACTTGATTATATGCAAATCCACTCCGTTAATATTCTAGTATAAAATTTGAAAAATAAAGCTATTTTTAGTTTTTAGATAATAATATATAAAACTAACTAAAAATTATATATATATATATATATTTTATATAAAAACTTAAAAAAATTTTAAAAATAAAATAAATTAAAATATTTATAAATTAAAATAAATAAATTAAAATATTTGTTATTTAATATTATTTAATTTATATATAAATCTACAAAATCCGGAATATTCTAAAAATAAATATATCAATCCTCCAAAATAGCCTTATTTGCAGTGTTAGCTTTACCAAAAAAACTATTATTAAACTTTGGAAGAATATTATAAACTTTAGAAATAAAAAAGAACTTTGGCGTTTATTTTCAAAGAATAGTTTCTTTAGTCCGGGTTAAGAATAAATAGCTATATTACCTTTAATAATAGTAAATATATATATTGCTTAAATATATAATTTATTTTTTCTTATTTTCCAAATATGCTTAATATTTTATGTTATATTTGCAATAGTCTTTATATATATTTTTATTTTGGTAAAATATATTTAATTTTATTTTTATAATTTAACTGATATAGCTTTAGTGTATTTTATTTTAATTACTTAATATATTAATATTTAATTATTATATAAATTATTATTTCCCGGCGATCTAAAAATAATATATAACTAAAACATAATTGATATTAAGTTAGTTTTATAATAAATAAATTTAATCCGTAATTTAGGCGATTTAGAAGTTTAATTGGCCCTATAATAACTAAAAAAAGGCCAGTATAAAAAATTAAAATTAAAATTATTAAATTTATTATAATAAAAAAATTAAAATATTAAAAAACAAAAAGGCATTATTTGTAATAAAAAACAATTTATTGCTAAGATATATAGGACTATAGTTAGACTTATTAAAAAGCTTATTTTCGAAAAAGTTATTTTTAATAAACTTATTAATAGGCTTATTAATAGATTTATTAAAAAGTTTATTTTTGTTAATATTAATAATAAAAGTTTGATAAACCAATTGCCAAGCTTTTTAATATATTTACTATTGGATTTTGGCTTTTTAACTATAGTTAAATTAGTATTATATAATTAACTTAATTGAAAAATATTAAGGATAAATAAAAGATAATTAAAAATAAAATAATAAAAAAAATATAAAATTTACCAGTAGTAAGGATTAGGATTTATATGTATTTATTTTAATATATTTTATTTAATAACTTTAATAATAATAAAAATTATTTTTTTTAAAATTAGGAAATTAGAAGGGCATATATATGCCATTTGGTACATTGGAATAATAGGCGATATAATACAAAAAGAAAAATAAAGAATATAATAATATAAAATAAAATAAATTTTAAAAAAAAATAAAATAAATTTTATAAATTATATAAATTTATAAAGTTTAAAAAATTACATTAAATAAAAAATATTTTTGCTAATTATTAAAAATTCAAAGAAAAAAAAAAAAAAATTAGTAGCAATAATAGGTTATATTTGCTTTACATAGCCAAGTAAGCTTAAACCTTAGTATTTGTTTTGTTATTTGCTAAATATTATTAAATATTATATTACTAGAACCAGCGTTTGTTTATTGCCTATATATATATATTACTATTATTCGAAATTATTATTATTATTAGTAGAAATACTAGTTTGCCACATAATTCTTTGATAATATTATATATTTATTATTATATAATATAACTATATAATCAATTGGCTAATATAAATTTGCAAAAATACTAAAATTTGACTATAGCAGGAAATCTATATTTTAATTAATAAATTATTATTTTTATAAAAAAAAAATTGGATTATATTAATTATAAAGCATAAAAGCCTAAGTATGGATTTAAGTCCCTAGGGCCCAAATACATAAATATAGCTTAGATAAACTTTACCTAAGGCATTATTTCAAAGAAAAATAAATTATATTATATAGTTATATAATTTTGGTTTTTAGCTTTGGAATTTATAAAATATTAATATTTTTGATAATTAATTGGTAATTTTGGTATATATAAAAGTATTTTTTTGAATTTTGTATATTATACTTCTAAATTTTATATATAATATGCCATTTTTGTTATTTATAATGTTTTTAAATCATTTGTTGTTGATAGTTGATTTTTTATTTCCTATTGAATTTCTATTTTTTGATTATGCGTTTTATTTACTTTGGCTTTTCTTTGCATTTGAATCCTTTTTCCGATCGCCATGTGTTTATTAAGTATTATTGTTTTTATTATTGATTTTATACTATTTTTAGGCCGCGGTCGAATTGTATAAAATTTTGTTTTTAAGTTTGCGGATTGGTCTGTCGAAATTATATTTTAAGGGTTTTTTTATAAATTATTTGATTTTTTGTATAGTTTTAACTTTATTAAATTATATCAAATAGTTATATAATAGATCTTTAGGGTTTAGTAGTTTTATATTATTTATAATTCCTAGATTTTTATATTTTCGAAATATTTTATTTAATATATTTTTTGTAAAATATATTTTTTTATTTTTTTTAAAAGTTTTTTTAAAAATATTTATAATTTTATTTTATAGGATTTTAACTAATATTTTTAAGTTTTTGTTTTTATTTTTAAATTTGTAAATTTAGTATTACAAAATTTTTATATTTATTCTTTATTTTTATATTATATTTTATATATTTTTCATTTATATTACATTTTGTTTATTTGGGCAAATAAGTTTTATTTATAAAAAAAAAACATTAACAAAGGATTTAGATAGTATTATATTAAAAAATAAATATTTTTTTATATAATAATATTATTAAATATTATAAAATTATATTTTTTATTTTCTAAAATAATATTAATTTTATATTTAAATTTATAGGAATTATTATTTTTTATAATTTAAAGTTAGCTAAAAAAAATAATCGAAAAAAGTAAAATAAAGCAATATTAGCAAAATTATAGTTTCGGAGAAATTGCTATAATAATAAATTATTAATAGTTTTATTATATTAAAAGGTTTGGCATTTGGATTTTTATATATTTATATAACTATAAATAAAACTATAATATTATAATACAATTTAAAATATATAAAAGTTTATAAAGTATATTATAAAAAATAAATATTAATTTAAAGATTATATAGGACTAATAAGGCCCCTTTACTATAAAATAGCCTACAATACTATATTATAGCAAAAATATTACAGGGTAAAAATCCTCTTAATACAATTAATAAAAAAAACAATTATTATAATATTTTTAATTTTTTTTATAATTATTATAATAATTTAAAAATTTTTTAATTTTATTTATATAATATTTTATTTAAATTACAAAAACAAATTAAAATTAGGCTTATATTTACTAATATATTTTGTTTAAATTTAATTATTGTTTTATGACTTTTATTTAAAAATAGCGAACTCCAATAATAAAAAAAGCATTGACTATAGAAAAAAAAGAAAATAAAATAATACAAAAAAATAAAATAATAAAATATAGAAATAAATATAAATAAATAATTAATATTATTAAATTATATAATATAAGCTTTTTTAATATAATATATAATATATTTAAATATAAAATTAAACTAAAAATAAATAAAAAAATAGGAAAGTTTAATTTTAATTTATATTTTTTTATAGATAATTTTCTATATATAAATCCTTAGGGTAGTTTATTTACGGCCAATACTAGAAAAAGATCGCATAATAAATTATATAACTATAATATATAATATAAATAACTATAAACCGGAATTATAAAAACATATAATATTTATATTAATATTTTTATATTAATATTATTTATATTATTTTTATATGCAATTACTTTAATATTATTTTTATTATTTTTATTTATATTAGTTTTATTTATTTTATATAATTTAATATATATTTCAAATAAAATATTTCAAAAAGTAGATTAATTATAAATAAATGCTATATATAAAAAAATATATTTATAAAATTATTTATATATAATAATTAAACTATAAGTAAAAAATATAGATTAATATTTATATATAAAAATATTGGAAAAACTTTTATTTAATTAATATTTGTATTTAGCAAATTTCTATAAATTAAAATATAAAAAAATAATGCTTATATAAACTATTACAAATATATATAATATTAAAATCGATTTTTATTAAGTAACGCAAAAGTTAATTAAAAATTATATTATAAAAAAATTTAATATTATAGCTAATAATATTTTAAATACTAAAATAAAGGCAAAAATCTATTGCCCTAAAAATTAAAATTATAGCAATACTATAAATATAATAATAATTAATATATATAATATATAAAAAACGAAAGTCCTTAAATAAAATAATAAAACTAAATAGATATTATTATTATAAATAAAAAATCTTAATTAAAACTTTTATTTATATTAATAAAAAAAATTCTAAAATTAATAGTAATAATAATAAAAAAAATAATAATAATAATAATAATAAAAATAATAATAATAAATAAAAAAAAAAAAAATCAATATTATTAAAATTTAATAAATAAATTTTAAAAGTAGTTATTCCGGGCAAAAGCTTTTATTGCTAATATAAAAAACAAAAAACAAAACTAATTAAAAATAAACTATTTAATTAAAATAATTATAAAAAGAAATCTATTGCTAAACAAAAAAAAAAAGAAATAAATAAGATATTTAATAAAAAATAAACTAGAAAATAAAAACCAATAAAAAAATAAGCTTTATTGGCGGGCTTTTTATACATATAATTATATTAGTAATACAGCTTTTAAATACTAAAATATACAATTTACCCTAAGGTTTACAATTGGTTCTAAAGTATAATAAGTGCTTTTAAAATTATAAAAAAAAAAATCCCTAAAAAGCAAAAATAAAAATAATAAAAAATATATAAAAAATTATAATATAATAAAAAACCATTTGGGGACTAAAACCAGTATTAAATACTTATTTTGTTTATAAAAAGTCCTATAAATAAATTATATAATTTGCTATATTTAAAAAAAAATATAAATACAAAAAAAATATATTAATACTTTTTTTTGTTTAATTATCATAAAAATAAAATTTAAAGTTATTATTTATATTTGCAAAAAGTGGGAAATAACAAAATTATATATATAGAATTTAAAAAAGTATTTTTATGCTTTTGATGCGGCCGGCTGAATATTTTACTATTTAAGAAGCATGGCTTATTTCTAAAGTATAATTAAGTGCCAATATATAAAATAAATATATTAATAGCACAAAGGCTCAATAAAAAAAGAAACTATATGCTATTAAATCAAAAAGCTTTATAATAACTTATATTTAGTATATAAAATATTATCTTTGCTATTTAGGCCGTTTCCTATATTATTGCCTAAAAGCTATGGCAAAAACAATTTATGCCCTAAAATTACAATTAATTAAAATATTTTAGATTTAGAATTAGAATATTATATTAAAAATAAAAAATAAATAATAAAATTTAATAAATAAATTAAATATAAAAAATATTAAATTAGAAAATTTAATAATATAATATAGATTATAATTTATATAAAATATATAATATATAATGTTAAGTAGATAAGGCCGCAATGCCATATGTATAAAAAACCTTTATATACTACAAAGCCTTATTCATATATATTTAAATAAAAAACTTATAAAAAAAATATAAATAAAAAATTAATATAATTACTTTATATTAAAACTTATAGAAAATATTTAAAAATATATATATAAAATTATTAAATAAATAAAAATAATATTTTTAAAAAATATAATATTAATATTTTAAATAAAATATTTATGTTATAATTATAACATTAAACATTAAAATTAAAATTATTACTATAGTATTAATAAGCTTAAATATATATTTTTTTTATTTATATGCTTTTTTTTTTTAAATTATATAAGTACTATTTTAGAATTTATTTAAAATACTATAGAAAAAAAGTAAAAATACAAAGAAAAACTAATATTATATCGGCGTTAATCGATTAAATAATAATAGCAAAAAAAATAAAATTTTTGTTAATTTTAAGCTAATAAATATATTTATAAGTCTACCAAAAAATATACCCTAAAATAAATCCAAAAAAACTTATAATTAATAAATAATAATATAAATTCTAAAAAAATTAAATAATTAATTAATAATATAATTCTTTAAAATACTATAAATATAAATATAATATTATATAGCCATAGTTAATCAGCAAAAAATAAAATTATATTAAATAAAAATATTATATAATTCAAATAAATAAAAATAAATCGGCTTTTATTAGCTTATTTTATATATAATACAAATAAAAATAAAAAAACAATTAGGTATTAAAAATAAAATTAATTAATAATATTATTAAAATAAATATTAAATATAAAAACAATAAAGAAATAATAATATAATTATTTTAATTTAGCTAAAAATATAGTTTTTTATTATATATTTAAATTAATAAATCTAAAAAATAAAATAAAATAAAATAATAATTATAATATTAATTTTTAGGATTTATAATTAAATATAATAAATAAAAAATTTATAAAAAATAATTTAAAATAATAATATAAATATTTGTAATATTTAAATATATATATGTATTAATATAATTTAAAATATTATTAAAATATTAAATATAAAACTATTAATTTAGTTTATTATATATACCAAATAGCATTTTTATATATTAATTTACGCCAAAATTATAAATAAACAATTTATATTTTAAGTAAATTTTAAAAAAAATTTATTATATAAATAACTAATGCCCTTTATTAAAATAATGTTATAATATAGAAATCATTATAGCATAAATCTATAAAAAAAATCTTTAATTGGCATTAAAGTTAATTAAATTTGCATTAAGTTTTTTTATATATTTTATAATTAATAAATAATTTATTTATAATTATTAAAATTATATATATATATATATAATATAATATAAATTAAAAAATTATAAATAGTAATATATAAAATTTTAATATAAACTATATTATTTAAAATTAATATTAAATTAAATAATATTATTTATAATAATTAATTTAAATAACAATATAAAAAATAAGTTTTCTAATAATAAGGCCTAAATTGTCATTATATATATATATTAATTATTAGCCGAAATAACATTAGATTAGAAATTTATAATTATAAATATTATATAATAATTTTTATATTATTAAATATAATAACTAATATTACCAAATTTTATATTTATAAAATTTAAAATTAAAATTTAAAGTTTTAAAATTAAAATAATAGAATTTGCGGCAGATAAAATAATGTCCTATTTAGGCTATAAGCCACCATTAATTAAAAATTTTTTAAAAATAATTATTTGTAATATTTATAACCGCGGATTTAAATACTAAAATTATTTCTAGAAATACTATTGATTTCTTTATATTAAAAATAAATAATTTAAATATAATAAATACAGAAAGAATTTTTTCTATAGTAATAATTGGTTTATATATACTTATATTTATAATAACAAAATAAATATCTAAACAACGCAGAAAAAAAAATAAATATAATTTAAATTAAAAAATATATAAAAATATATAAATATATTATAATAAAATAAATTGTTTTTAATATAACTAAATATATAATTAATTTAAAATATATAATATAAATAAAATTATATTTAATATTTAGTCCTTTATTTAAACTTTAATTAATACTATTTATATATTAGATTTTATTAAAGGTTTGTTTTTTTTTTGGTTTTGTATATTTAATAATTTATATAGGAAATAGGTATATTTTATAGTTTTAAATATATAATAAAAGCTTATATTAAAAAAAATAATAATACTTTAGAAATTTCAATTGTTTTTTTTTTATATAATTTAAATAATAAATAAAATAAAAAATGTAATACCTTTAACATAAAATATTCTATTATTATAATAATAAAATATATTAGTAAATTAATGTAAATATAAATTTTATTAATAATAGATTTTTATTTTTTATATATTATTTGGATTATATAATATTAAAAAATTTTTAATTAATGTTTTAATTATAAATTATAATATTTATAAAGTTATTTACTTAGATTTTTATAATATAAGGTATTAAATCAAATTACTTTTATAATAAATATAATAATTTAATATAATAAAAATAATTTTATTATTAATATTTATATATTTTAAATTATAAATAAATAAATAAACTAATATTTAAAAAACAAAAAATAAAATATATTAAAATATTAAAAAAATATAAAACATTTTAGAAATTAATTATATTTAAATATTTCAAAAAATATAAAAATTAATATTTAAAAAAATTAAAAAAAAAAAAATCAAAGTTTTTTAAATAATTATTATTATATAATATTAATAAAAGTTTTTAAGTATTTTAAAATTAAAAAAAAATAATTTAAATAAAAAAAATAAAAAATTTTTAAAATATTAAAATACTAAAAATCTTTGGATTTTTTAAAAAATATTTATTAATATTATATAATATTTTTTTATTTTAAATATTATAATTATATTAAAAATTATATAATTATATAATAATTTAAAATAT